>JAJHSJ010001083.1:0-54967 GCA_021015155.1 Magnolia officinalis
TGGTACGCGTGAGATTGCTGCATGATTGTACGCTGTGAATCATGTATCTCGCATATGTGTGACTTGATCACTGCACACCCTAGCGACATCAGGGTCGTAGCTCCACAGGCACATTGTGGAGGCCGTATCGGATACCGAAAATACTTTGTTCTAGCACTATGGGCACTTAGGATGTCCTTGAGTGAAAGTCCCAGAACCTTTTTGGTACCAGGAGATGCTCCAACGTCTAGACCGAGTGGATACACGAGTGCCTGAGTGCTGAATACCAGTAGGCCGCGTCTTCCCACTGTGTCGTGGTCGGTTGGAAAGGGGTGTGGGATTATCCGCCTGAGTGAGGGGGCTATAAGCTAGGCTGAGTTGACCAGCTCGCAAATGTGTTCGCTATCGACGAACCGGGTAGGTATTGACAGACTACTGGTCGGGCGGATAGTGTGGTCTCTCCACTTACTTGACTGTGCAGCTCAGGAGGAGGCAGTCAGTGTGAGGTGTATTAGACCCCGGTGATATTCATAGAGGAACTGTACTGATATGTGTACATGACGAGGAATGACATACTTGTATTGCATCTCGCATATGGCATTCGGCTACGTAAACCTTGCATTGCGTCGGTATGGCCGATAACATTCATGTTTCGCATCGCATGGCCTTGGTATGGCCGATATCATTCATGCCTTACATTACATAGCTCTGGTTGTATTCATGGACTTACCGCATATTTCCGCATTACTCTGATATTGTACACTTGGCGTTTGCCTGTACACACACTTACACCACCCTCTAAGCTTTTATAAGCTTATGCACGACCGTTGCGTGCAGGTAGCGTTGGACAGCAGCCGCGCTGAGGCAGGAGCACGTATCAGATCTTTTTGGAGCTTTTTGATCACCTTGTATTTCCCTTTCTGCATTGTACTTAAAAGTTTTTGATATAGTGGATATGTGGTGATGTTGTTTTGTGACTTGGTTATGCTTTTGGTTATGCTCCATTACATTACAAAAAAAAAAAATCATACTAAAAATCCTCCTTGTAGGATCCCAGGATTGGAATCTGGCGTATGGGCGATGGAAGCCGAGAATGGGATACTACGGAGGCTGTCGGCGTCGGATTCGGCGATCGGGAATTTTGTGAGCCGGTTTCTGAGTTTGGGGCGTGACAATGCCCGACATCATTCATGCCTTGCATCGTATAGTCTTGGTACGGCTAACGGTATTCATGGATTCATCAGTATGTTCCGCATTACTCTGATACTGCATACCTGCATTACTACCTTGCGCAGACAATTTCACCACCCTCTAAGCTTTCTATAAGCTTATGCACGATCGTTGCGTGCAGGTGACGTTGGACCGCAGCAGCGTTGAGCTAGAGCGTAGTAGCGTGTAGCAGATCGTCTTGGAGCTTTTTGTCCTGTATCATTGTATTTCCTTTATGCTCATTGTACTTGTAAAGTTTTTGATCATAGTGGAAATGTGATGGAGTTTTTGGGTTGTTGTTCGTGGGTTATGCCTTTGGTTATGTTTACTATGAATCAAACTGATATTGAAAATCCTCCTCGTAGCATCCCAGGATCGGAACCTGGCGAATGGGCGCCGGGAGCCGAGAATGGGGTTCTACGGAAGCTATGGCATCGGATTCGGTGACCGAGAATTTTGTGAGCCTGGTTTTTGAGTTTGGGGCGTGACAATTTGCGCGTGGGCTCAGATTTGTGGAATTGCAACAATAATCGGTCTCATTTGTTTCAAAGGCGAGGTTCCTATGGAGTAAAGTCATCCAATGGACTTCTCTGATTGGCTTCCGATCGTCCGTTGTTGAATTCTGATGATCCGCGTGTGATCAGGTAGACAGGCATTGATCCGTTGGCGGATTGCTCCCAGCTTTCTTAAATTGAGGTGATCCCTTTGGACGGCCTGATTTCGTTAACCAATGACCTCTGGCCCATTGGTTTCTTGATCTGGTCATGTGGTCTTCTTGCGAACGAGATTTGCAGGAGTTTTGCGGGAGTAATTTCTGGAAGAGTGGTTTACGAAATGGGAAAACAGTGGAGAGTTGTGTTCACCTCTTCTTTGAGTTTCTTTGGATGTCTTGAGTCAGATCGAAAATTCCCTTTCTTAGCTTGGGACGGTTCAGATCATCCGGAGTGATGACAATGGTGGGCCACAACATCTCCAAATAGACGCTGTCTGTTTATGTTACGAACGACAAAAGTCGGGGGAGAAATTCCCTTCTTTGGGTGTATGCGGGTCAAATATGGTTTGACCGTGTTGGAACGGTGTGGTCGGGAAGGATCAGAAATTCCATTCCTCAAGATTTGATGATCTAGATTGCCTCTAATCTGGTGATGCACGCCGGTCAGAAGTCCTTCATTCTTGCAAATTCTTTGGTGTGAGGCTCTGTTCATCGACGTGGTGGAGACGCACCTGATCCTCTCCGGACGAGGTTTTGATTGGGTTTTGTTCGGAGGTGGGGTCCGCACATGATAGACGGTTTGGATCATCCCAAGGGATGATCGTGGTGGGCCATGATACGTCCCAAACGGATGTTGTCCGTCCGTTTGTTTCGGTGGGAGTTTATTTGAAAGGAAGGAATTCTCCTGCTTTGGGTATTGCGGGTCAAACCCGTTTTGACTGGGTTTCCCAATCCAATGTGCGGCGAGTGCATGCACACGCATCAAATGTGGGGCCCATAGGGATTTTTTTTTTTGAGAAATCTACTCCATCCATTTGTTTTGTCAGTTCTAGGTACGGCCCGTCTTAAAGTATTAGGTGATAACGATCCTTAGGTGGTCCATATCGAGTGAATGTTTGTTTTACTATGGATCTTGCTGATCTAAGAGTTGAAATTTAACACGTACGGTTAACTTACGATATATAGGCATGGTATAAGGTTTCTTATCAAACGGATCGCGAGAACCTTGTGATCTAGAATTCAAGGTCTGAGTTAATGACGTTTATGTAATTATTGTTGATATAAGAGTTTTGTGAAATCTAATGGTTCTACATGGTTGTATGCACCTTTCTAAACCATTTATACGAACGAACCTACGTCTAAATCATTACAGATAAAGAGATATTCGCCAATTCATTATAAGGGAAGGTACATATGTCAAAGCACATGATGAATGGTCTTGTCTTAAAATCAACGGTCAGATGACTTGATATATGAATGAAGATTATTCCCAAAGGTTAGATTCGCGTTGAGAAATAGATATAAGGTTAGGTTAGCTAGATTAATACTGTATACATGTACATAATAGGATAAATTCTATGGTAATACTTGAGAGCTTTCAATACTCGGGTATAGAAAAGTTCGGGGTGTTACAACTTAGACACATCGGCGAATCTCCATAGTGTGAGAATGCGGGGCGAGCTGGGTTTTCTATGAATTATATTCTACATTGTGATGATCACTACGTATGATGGACCGCACACACTTGCTAAGCACAACATGCACACACACACACACAGAGATATATATATATATATATATATATATATATATATATATATATATATATATATATATATATATATATATATAGGTTGCGCATACTGATACCACTCGTAGTGGTGGAATACAAGATGTATCGAAACCCTTACATTATTCTTATAAATCTCTCGAATTATTGTTAATCTCAAAGGATAACCATCATTATGAGTAGGGCATTGACTCTCTTCAACCATATAGATGATGCAGATGATGTACAGGTTGAAGACACGAACAACAATCTCCCTGTGAAAGATTATTCTGGATAAATAAGGAGATAACTTTATGTTTAGTTTTATTTATTTTCCGCTGCAAAGTTTGAATAATGTAATAAGCTCATATTGAGAGGGCATTAGAAATTTTGAAATTTACACTTTTAATTTTATGGAATAATAAATGTAGTCAATTTCTTTCTTGTAAGTACGGAGTGCCATTTGATCATCAGTCATACTGCCTAAATAATGTGTACAAAGGGTTAATGCATGGGATCTTCGTGTTGAGCATAGACTCGAGCAACGGAAATTGCGGGTTGTTACAACGTGGGTTTGATTGGGTTGAGAAAGGGTAAGGGTTTAGGTCGGGGGTTTTTTAATTGTTATATACCCCTTCACCGAGTCGAGCCAAGTCGAGCTATATATCAAACCGAGTTGAGTCAAGCTCGGCCCGAGCTCAAAAAAATAGCTCGACTCCGTTCAAACTCGAATCAAGCTTTTTCGAGCCGAGTCGAGCGAGTTTACCGAGCTAGCTCGGTTCGTGTACAACTTTGCTCGGGACAGGCGGAGGCTCCGAGGGCCACAATGATGTATGAATTTTATCCACTGTCCATCGATTTTTACATATCATTTTAGAGTACTGGACAAAAAAATAGGGCATATCTAATCCTCAAGTGGACCACACCACATAAAGTAGCAGTGTTAAGGATGTCCACCGTTGAAACTTTCTTATGGTCTACCGTGTCATTTATTTTCCATCAAACATATTGATATGGTCCTATATAGCTGGATGAAGTGAAAATCCAAAATATCATCTCAATCCAAAACTTTTTTAGTCCCTATGAATTCTTCAACGGTTACGTACTCCACTACTATGAGATTCATAAAAGCAATATAAAGGTTCTGATACGTCACGTACTCTACTACTACGAGAGGTATCAGTATGCGCAACCAATATATATATGAATGCATGCCTAGCAAAGTGTGTGCGGCTTATCATACGTAGTAGATGATAATCATAATATATAATATAATTCTAGCAAATCCGACTCGACCCGCATCCTATAACTACAAATATTCACCGGCATGTCCAACGCTACTGTCGATTTACATGAACACCTCGAGGCGATACAACACATGAGTCAGATGAATTATGTGACATGATTTATTCATGGAGTGACTATTTGTGACATCCAATCCTGAAAGTGATGTAACACGCATTACAAATTACTTACATCGATTTGTGCACCACTACTCAAAAACCCATGGAATTACACGTCAACCAAGAGAGTCTTTACCCAGAGCACATTACGTCCATGATATAATAATTAAATCACTAGTTGTGATACCTTCAACACATCACTTGCATTAAAGAGAATGTAAACTGAATCATGGACGTTTTGGAATATCAAGACGCATGCCCAAACCCTGAAGGTAAATACCACAAGGCTAGCAAAGTAAGGAGGAGAGTAGCAATTAATGGCTAACTCAACAAAGAGGAGAGTGGCAATGGCCAACTCAATAACAAGAGAGTGGCAATGGCCAACTCAATAAAGAGAAGAGTAGCAAGGGCTAACTCAACAAAGTTGGTAAAGGCAAGGGCAAGGCTTGTATCCATCGCCCCACATAAAAAAATGAAGATCCCTCATAATTAGCATCATATCATAATTCCTAAAGGTAAATAATTATTGATGGTAAATTAAACAAATGCAGGAAGAAAATCATAATAGCAGAAAAGCAAGGCATGTAAGAGGCAAGATGAATCATATCAACTTACATCAAGGTAAGCTTAAAGGAATCCCTCACCTTTAGAACTGGATCTCTTTCTAAGGTTGTCAGTATTTGTTGTACACAACGTAGGGTCGGATTTATCATACTTCCTACGGTTAGATTTTAGCATCATACGGTTAAGATCAAATACTAGAGTTTGTATATCTAGGTTTTACACTAAATGGTAACTTAATTAGAACCTCGAAAAATAATTTACCTTGTTCAAAAATTTCCAGCCTAATAGCTTGGATTGGTTAACGTTCTGCGTTGAGTCGACTCGACTCGGCTCGGTGCCTCTTACACTTATTAGCTTTTAGCTCGGATCGGGACTCATAGATTACCGAATCTCTTTGCTAAGTTGATGGAAGATCATACACCACAGTTTTGGATTGAATTTGAAAGACAGGCTTAGCACCTATCATGAAGTATAAGGGAGGAACTTGACTAGGTTCCCTTTTGCCCAAGTGGAGGAAAGACTCAGCCCGAGTCTCAACTTGAACAAGTGACTCAGCGAGTTGCCTTTCAACCTCATAGTGGCATCGCAATCTCTCTCCCTTCCATAACTCATTCTCTCTCTCTCTCTCTCTCTCTCTCTCTCTCTCTCTCTCTCTCGGATGTTTCTCCCCGCTTTCCTCTTCTTAGATTTATAGTTCCGGCCCCATCGAGAGAGGTGTAGTCGGATGCCGACTCTTCTTCCACAATCTGTTTGCACAAAAACTTCTGTTATGATTTACGCGTGGGCTCAGATTCGTGGAATTGCAACAATGATCGGTCTCATCTGTTTCAAAGGCGAGGTTCCTATGGAGTAAAGTCATCCAATGGACGTCTCTGATTGGCTTTCGATCGTCCGTTGTCGAATTTTGATGATCCGCGTGTGATCAGGTAGACAGGCGTTGATCCATTGGCGAATTGCTTCCTAGCTTTCTTAAATTGAGGTGATCCCTTTGGACAGCTTGATTTCGTTAACCGACGACCCCTGACCCGTTGGTTTTCTTCTCTAGTCACGCGGTCTTCTTACGAACGGGATTTGCAGGAGTTTTGCGGGAGCAATTTCCGGAAGAGGTGTTTACGAAATGGGGAAAACAATGGAGAGTTGTGTTCACCTCTTCTTTGAGTTTCTTTCGGACGTCTTGAGGTAGATCGAAAGTTCCCTTTCTTAGCTTGGGACAGTTTAGATCGTCCGGAGTGATGACAATGGTGGGCCACAACGTCTCCAAACAGACGCTGTCTGTTTATGTTACGAACGACAAGAGTCGGGGAGAAATTCCCTTCTTTGGGTGTATGCGGGTCAAACATGGTTTGACCGTGTTGAAACGGTGTGGTCGGGAAGGATAAAAAATTCCATTCCTCAAGATCCGACGATCCAGATTGCCTCTAATTTGGCGTGTGCGCCGGTCGGAAGTCCTTCATTCTTGCAAATTCTTTGGTGTGAGGCTCTGTTCGTCGATGTGGTGGGGACGTACCTGATCCTCTCTGGACGAGGTTTTGATTGGGTTTTGTTCAGAGGTGGGGTCCTCACATTATGGACGGTTTGGATCATCCTAAGGGATGATCGTGTTGGGACATGATACGTCCCAAACGGACGTTGTCCGTCCGTTTGTTTCGGTGGGAGTTTATTTGAAAGGAAATTGCCCGTACTCGCCTCGAAGTTTGGGTCAATTACCTCGATCGCCACGACACTCCATATTCTCTAAAGGGCCTTCTGACAGCTTTTGGAGATTGTTTCGGATGAAAATGCCCCTGACCTTCGTTCAGTAGTTGCACAGTTTTCTAGGGACTAAAAAGTTACGTAGTATTTATGCTAGTAAAGTGATGTGTACAAAACCCTTTTTGCACATGGGAAAGGACTAAATTCGTGGGGCCCATATTGATGTATGTGTATAATCCATGCCGTCCATCCTTTTTACCGTGTCATTTTAGGGCTAGGGCCCAAATATCAGCCTGATTCAGGGCTCGTGTGGGTCACATAATAGAAAATAATGGTGACAATAGAACCCACTGTTGAAACTTTCTAGGCTTACCGTGATGTTTGTTAGAATTGGACATTGCCCAAGTCAGGACTTTTTGAGCCCACGCCGAGCTGGCCGATAGGGTGGACGGAACGGATCTCTCCATTGTTGGCCTCATGCTATTTACCAATGGCTATCCTTTCATTTGATAGTAAATGAAGTGAACACGTAACAACCGCGACCCATATAACATGGGAACCAAGACATATAACATTATAACTACGACCCATGACAACCACGACCCATATAACATGAGAACTACGACCCTTACTACATTACAATCACGACCGTTGCTACATTACAACCACGACCCATGTTATATGGGTCTTAGTTAACATGTTATATGGGTCTCAGTTATATGGGTCTTGGTTAGCATATTATATGGGTCTTGGTTAGCATGTTATATGGGTCATGGTTGTCATGTTGTATGGGTCTTAGTTAGCATGTTATATGGGTCTTGGTTAGCATGTTATATGGATGGGTCTTGGTTAGCATGTTGTATGGATCGTGGTTGTCATGTTGTATGGGTCTTGGTTACACATGGTTGTATGTTGTTTGGTCTTGGTTAGCATGTTGTATGG
The DNA here is from genome assembly GCA_021015155.1 of Magnolia officinalis. NCBI lineage: Eukaryota > Viridiplantae > Streptophyta > Magnoliopsida > Magnoliales > Magnoliaceae > Magnolia > Magnolia officinalis. The sequence continues at coordinate 8,051 of JAJHSJ010001083.1, forward strand.
GTTTTGGTTGCCATGTTGTATGTATGGTCTTGGTTAGCATGTGTGTATGGGTCTGTGGTTTCATGTTATGGGTTTAGCGGTTGTCATGTTGATATTGGTGTATTGGTCTTAAGGTCATGTTATAGGGTCTTGGTTGTTACGTGGTCATGTTGTAGTTGTTGTTAGCATAGTTATGTCAGGGTCGTTGTCATATTATATTGGGTCATTGTTGTCATGTTGTTAGGTCTAGATGTTTGTAGGGGTCGTGTTGTATGTTGTATGTGTATAGGGTCTTGGTTAGCATGTGTTGTATGGGTCTTGGTTAGAAGTTATATGGGTCTTAGTTATATGGGGGTGGTGGTTAGCATGTTATATGGGTTGGTTAGCATGTTGATGGGTCGTGGGTTGTCATGTGTATGGGTCTTGGTTAGCATGTTATATGGGTTGGTGGTTGTGATATTATATGGGTCTTGGTTAGCATGTTATATGGGCCGTGGTTGTCATGTTGTATGGGTCTTGGTTAGCATGTTATATGGGTCTTGGTTGTTATGTTGTATGGGTCTTGGTTAGCATGTTGTATGGGTCTTTGTTAGACCTATATAACATGCTAACCAAGACCCATATAACATGGGTCGTTGTTGTAATGTGGCAACGGTCTTGATTGTAATATAGTAAGGGTCGTAGTTCTCATGTTATATAAGTACAATAGCCTAAGGCCAATAATGGGGCGATCCGTTTCGTCCACCCTGTTGGCCAGCTCGACGTGGACCCAAAAAGTCCTGACTTGGGCAATGTCCACTTCTAACAAACATTACAGTGAGCCCGAAAAGTTTCAACAGTGGGTTCCATTGTCACCATTATTTTCTTTTTTGTGGCCCACACGAGCTCGGGATAAGGCTGATATTTGGGCCCTAGCCCTAAAATGACACGACAAAAAGGATGGGTGGCATGGATTATATTATACGATAAAAAGGATGGGCGGAATGGATTATACACATACGTCAATGTGGGCCCCACGAGCTTGGTCCTTGCCTACAAGCAGAAAAGGGTTCCGTACACATTACTTTCTTGGCATTAAATATAACGTAACTTCTTCTTCCCTGGAAAACCGTACAACTACTGAAACAAGGATAAGGGCATTTTGGTCCAAGTAATTTTCAAAAGCATGTCAGAAGGCCCTTTAGGGAAAATGTGGAGTGTCGTAGCGATCGAGGTAATTTGCCCAAACTTCGAGGCGGAGACTACGGTCAATTTCCCTTAGTTGAAAGGAAGGAGTTCTCCTTCTTTGGGTATTGTGGGTCAAACCCGTTTTGACTGGGTTTCCTAGTCCTGTGTGCGGCGAGTGTACGCACTCCACATGCACACGCATCAAATGTGGGGCTCATAAGGATGTTTTTTTTTTTTTTTTTTTTTTTTTTTTTGTGAGAAATCTATTCCATCCATTCGTTTTGTCAGTTCTAGGTACGGCCCGTCTTAAAGTATTAGGTGATAACGATCCTTAGGTGGTCCATATCGAGTGAATGTTTGTTTTACTATGGATCTTGCTGATCTAAGAGTTGAAATTTAACACGTACGGTTAACTTATGATATATAGGCATGGTATAAGGTTCTCATCAAACGGATCGCAAGAACCTTGTGATCTAGAATTCAAGGTCTAGGTTAATAGCGTTTACGTAATATTGTTGATATAAGAGTTTTGTGAAATCTAATGGTTCTATATGGTTGTATACACCTTTCTAAACCATTTTTACGAACGAACCTACGTTTAAATCATTACGGATAAAGAGATATTCGCCAATTCATTTTAAGGGAAAGTACATATGTCAAAGCACATGATGAATGATCTTGTCTTAAAATCAACGGTCAGATGACTTGATATATGAATGAAGATTATTCCCAATGGTTAGATTCACGTTGGGAAATAGATATAAGGTTAGGTTAGATAGATGATACCATACACATGTACATAATAGGATAAATTCTATGGTAATACCCGAGAGCTTTCAATACTTGGGTATTGAAAAGTTCGGGGGGTGTTACAACGTTGGACACACCGGCAAATCTCCATAGTGTGAGAATGCGGGACGAACTGGGTTTTCTATGAATTATATTTCACATTGTGATGATCACTACGTATAATGGACCGCACACACTTTGCTAAGCATGCATTCACACACACACACATATATATTAGTTGCGTAAACTGATACCACTCGTAGTGGTGGAATACGAGATGTATCGAAACCCTTACATCATTCTCATAAATCTCTTGAATTATTGTTAATCTCAAAGGATAACCATCACTATGAGTAGAGCATTGACCCACTTCAACCATACAAATGATGCAGGTGATGTACAAGTTGATGACACGGACGACAATGTAACACCCCGTACTTTTGCATACTCAGGTGCTACCGTGAGAACTTGAGTTAGTACGAACGCAAACTTGAAAATTTTGGGAACATTCACACACTCTAACTTGATCTAACTGTCGTGTGTAATTTTCACCCATAGATTGAGCCATTTAGCCATCGTCTTTCAAGATGGACCATCCTACCAAAGAAATTCAAATTGGACCATCACATTACTAGAAAACTGTGTTGAACCTGAGAGGCTAAATTCTAGGAACCTAAGTGGGGTAAACCTAGACGAAGCTAGAAGACGTCCTATTAGATTTATTAAGCTGTGAAAAATCACTTTCAAGACTTAAGTCACTAGGTTCACCATTCCTTAGGCTTACAACCAACATTTGGGCAATCCATCCCTATAAATCACCTCAGTAGACAGATTGAACCGTCCACCATCAATATCAAACTCCAAGGACTACTAATGGTCAGGTTTGGATCCGATCAGACCGTCGGATGGATGGAAAGCATAGTTTGAACCCTAAGAATAAATGTTGTGTGACCCATCTGATTAATATAACACCAATTAAAAATAGTGGCCCTGGGTGGTCCTCTAGCTATATGAATGGTGCCGATTTCATGGACCACATATCATCGTCAGGTCAACAAAGACCCGCTATTAAGACATGGGTTTTTAAAGCATGGCCCACCTAAACTTTAGATCTACCTGATCTTGGTTAGAGGCACTGGTTGGGACCACCAAATAGGATGGACAGAGTAGATTTATCACAAACATCACGATGGGCCCCACACGGGGTGCGTGCACACCACAGCGGTCCGCGCACGAGTGCATCGGATCGCGTCGAAGGTCAGCCGGGCGCCGACCCGTGAAAATTTGAAAAAAGAGAGGGAAAGACCTCTGCCTCGTGCGTTAAACGCTTTGGATTGACAGAGTCTGTTCATCACGAGTTGTGGCCCACCCGGGCCACCATCCGGACAATCCGAGCCATTCATTGAGCAGGGAAGGCCTGGATGACCAAACCTACGTTGTCCGATAGACCCCATGCACGCGTGCATGCGCACGTGCAGTGCCAGTCACGGACGGACAACGGTATCTCCCAAAATAGAGCCGTTGTGGAGCTCTCCACGTCAGCGATCCGCGTCCGCGATTCTCCCTCAATCCCAGCCGTCCCTCGAAGTGGAAATCCACGCATTCCATCCACTGCCAAAAATGGATAGGCAACTGCCTGTAGCGTTGGTCGGCGTGGGAGACATTTCTCTTTTGAGAAATTCCAACTGGCTTGATCCAAGCCTTCCTTCAGGCCTTGTGGAGCAATCTCCACTACTTCCCTTAGGGCGACAGTAGCTCGGATGCTGGGAGCTTCTCATCACACGAGAAAATGGAGAGAGGCGCGAGATCTCGTGATGGTTGGTGAAATGCCGATAAACGGTCGATTTAGTGGGCCTTGCAGTGGTCAGTGGCCCCATCCAACCCGTTCAAAAGGATCAGATCATCCTGACGGACCATGGACGTAAACCCACCATTGCCAGCCACATCGTCTTCTTCGTTAAACCAAAAACCCATCATGATGGGTGGGCCCCGCTGACTGATTAAAAGTGCTTTTCCAACAGGCCACGATGGTGAAAATCCATCCCTCGCGATGAATGGACCACATGCATTCAGGAAACCAAGATGGGAGTATAAAGATCAGCACCCTATCTCAGTCGTTGGATGGACCATGCAAGCGCTCCTCTCAGCTATAAATAGCGTGTGCCTTGGGATTCACACCAGGGCAGAGAGAGAGAAGAGAAAATAGAAAAGAAAGAGAGAGTGAGTGTAGGAAGGCGAGCTCAGTGCTGCACTGCACTAAGACGACCCATCTAACTCGGGGCGAGTTGGCTCAGTGCTAGCCGTTGTAGCCATTGTAAGAGAAAGAGAGAAGGAAAGGAAATATGGAGAGAGAGAGAGAGAGAGAGAGAGAGAGAGAGAGAGAGAGAGAGAGAGAGAGCCCAGCGTAAGCGTGCACTTGGTGCCGCACTGCACCAGATCGATCCGATCAGTTCGGGTCGAATGGGTCAGTGCAGACCAGAAACGCCATTGCAGAGAGAAGGTTAGAGGGTGAAGCAGAGGTAGGAGAGGTTGGAGAGAGAAAGAACCCATGTAACGCCCCACCCCCTCGTTTTTGTCAGTTGAGAGCCCACCTATTTTCTCCCAGCCATTCCTACCGTGGTTGGGGCCCGACTCGCGCTGGTCCACCTTCCTGACTCAGCTAATGCAAACCAAGTCAGGGCCAGGGCTGAGCCACGCTCAGTCAGCTGCAAGTGCCGAGTATGAGTTGGACTCAATGGGCCGCTGGTGCTGGGCCATGTCAGGGTCGGGCTCATCAAATGGGTCGTTGGGCCATTGGAGAAGTAACCAGCCCTGGTAGGAAAACAAGCCAGAGATGGGGCCCCTGGCTGACTCAGTCAGCCCGGTCCGGCCCATGTATGGCTGGGAATTTAGGGCCCAGATCTGTCTCAAAAGGCGTCTGTTTCGCCATGAAAATGGCCTCAACCAAATCACCTCGGTTGAGTCAACTCGGACTTGAAACTAATCTAGCCAACTCCTTATTTCAGGGCAAGGATCGGTTGAGTCCGACTTGAGGACCAAACCATAGTGGTTTTGCACACGGGTAGAGCCTAACCAACTCTCGAGATAAGAAGTTGTTGACAACGAGATGTGTGTGATATTCTATGCTTGGAATCTGGAAAGGTTAACATACTTTGGGTTTGTGTCTATTAGAAATAATGGTCTTTAGGTCATATTCGAGTATTCTTATTTAAAAGATACAGTTTGGATGAGACAAGACACCTAGATATGTATGCATACTTTGGCTATGCAGAAGAGTTCTTATTTCATGGGTAGTTGGGAAAGGATATGTGTATTTAAGTCTGTTAATCCTAGGATTATGGTGTTCCTCACTTATGCATGAACGAACTTGATTTTGATATCAAGAATCAATTATATATCAACCTTATTTCTATAAGAAATAAAAATGACCAGTTTGGAGCCTTGCTGGAAAGCTGCATTATCCGGCTAGCTTAAGAGCAAAGCCAGTTTGAGTTGACATACTGCGGAGTTGAGCTAACTCATTAGCGTCGAGTTGAGCCGAGTTTGCAAAGGATTTGATTCTAAGGGCACACATGATCCCTAACAACATTAGTGGCAATCTGAAGTATAAGGTGATGATTCTTCCCCTTGAGCTTTCCATCTTCTCATTAGCTTAAGTTATAGTTTTATATTTAAATTCATAATTGATAATCCCTTATAATCACATGTGTTAGCTGGTGGAAATTGAATTATTGTATTACCTGCTTTATGATTATCCTGTATAATTGTTCACGCTTGTGTTCTTTTTTGTGGATTGCTTGTGGAACTTAAACTGGTACATTAGTGGGAAATTTTCACATATGAATGTACACCCATACTTGGGATGTAACTTGACTAGTTGTGATCGTAATGGATCTTCGACTTGGTGGTTATTAGGTGATGGTTTAGATGTGGGCCTACCATCCAGGGTTGTTGTGCCCAATGATTTTTAAGGATGGTTTTCATCGTATGGTTTTGATATTCGCCCTATGGCCATATTTTAATACTCGCCCTACATGGTTCTGTTTTGATATTTTTTCCTATATGGGTTCGATGTTTTATACTGTGCAACTATGCGATGATAAGCCGTATATACTGTAATTTGATTGGCAACTAGTCGACAGGTTTCCATTAAACATCCCAAGATGGTAGCCTCATGGGCCGGGGATGGTAGTCATGGGATACTATACTCGAGCCGTCGGCCTACTCTAGGCCATGTGCTCCCCGTAATGATAGTGAACTTACTTAAATCGGCTGGTTGCAATTGGACTAATAATGGGCTGACAAATCATGCATATATGGCATATACGATGACTTGGATCACTTCGCCCTGTGATTACGCTGAATGTTGCGCTTATGACCAGTCATTCAATTTATGATGATGACTTAGATCATCATGCCCATGCGATTACGCCGAGTATTGCGCTAATAACCAGTCACATTCATGCTTGTTTGGATGTTTTACCCGAAGCACAGACCGTCTGGATGTTTTACCCGGGTCGATGATTTCATGGGTGACGACCCTACTGTCCGTCTTGATGTTTTACCCGGGACAATGATCGCATTCATGCATCCATGCATCTAATAAGACTGCATTTACTCTGTTTTGGTTGTCTGGATGTTTATACTATTTTCTTACATAATGCGGCGGTGTATAATCTTGAGGGGAATTTACACTGAGTTGGCTACTCATCCATCAAATATACAACCGTACAGGTAGTACAGGTGACTTTAGTAATATGCATATTCAAATTTGATGAGGAGCAGGGTACGATCGCCAGGGATGCATGACCGTATTTGCCTGGAGGAGCTGCGTGATCTTGCGGCTTATATTTTATACTTTCTGCTATTCTTCATGTATTAAATCTTGTAAATCTTGTACTTGTTAAATTCAGAGGCATTGGTTTGTATAAGTTATTATGGGCAACCTCTTGTATATTTTAAATAAAATTTGAAATTTTCCATTTACGCGTACTTGTTCATTCTACACTCATCTGCTTACTCTGATGAAAGATAAAAAAAAAATATATACTCGACTTTGACCATCCTTTAAGGTTAACACTCGGGTTTTTGGGAAACGAGTCGTATAGTCGGGTCCTGAAGATTCGATCGGGGCGTTACGGACAATCTCCTTACGGAAGATTATTATGGATAAATAATGAGATAGCTTTATGTTTAGTTTTATTTATTTTCCGCTGCAAAACTTTGAATAATGTAATAAGCTCATATTGATAAGGCATTAGAAAATTTGAAATTTACACTTTTACTTTTATGGAATAATAAATGTAGTCAATTTCTTTCTTGTAAGTACCCATCTTTATGAATGAGGGTGTCATTTGATCATCAATCATATTGGCTAAACAATGTGTACAAAGGGTTAACGCCTAGGATCTCCGTGTTGAGCATAGACTCGGGCAACGGAAATTGCGGGATGTTACAACATGGGTTTGATCGGGTTGAGAAAGGGTAATGGTTTAGGTTGGGGTTTTTAAAATTGTTATATACCCCTTCATCGAGTCGAGCCAAGTCGAGTATATATTAAACCGAGTCGAGTCAAGCTCAGCCTAGCTCGAAATTTTTCGAGCTAAAAAAAAAACAGCTCGACTCGGTTCGAACTCGAATCAAGCTTTTTCCAGCTGAGTGGAGGAAGTTGACCGAGCTCGCTCGGTTCGTGGACAGCTCTGCTCGGGACAGGCGAAGGCTCCGAGGGCCACTGTGATGTATGAATTTTATCCATTGTCCATCAATTTTTACATATCAATTTAGAATACTAGACAAAAAAAACAAGGCATATCCAATCCTCAAGTGGACCACAACACATAAAGTAGTAGTGTTAAGGATGTCCACCGTTGAAACCTTCTTATGGTCTACCGTGTCATTTATTTTCCATTAAACATATTGATATGGTCCTATACAGCTGGATGAAGTGAAAATCCAAATATCATCTCGATCCAAAACTTTTAAGTCCCTATAAATTCTTCCACAGTTAGAATTTAATCCCCACTTCGTGGTCCATTTTAGTTTTGGATAAGATAAAATTCTAAAATAATATTAAAAAATAGATAGACAGTGCGGATAAAATTCATACATCAAGGCGACCCCTTAGTGTCCCTCGGAGCCTCTGCCTGTCCGGAGCTCCCGACAGGGGGGCACGGATTAGGTACTACCCTACCTGTTCCAAACTTGGGACAGGCAGAAGCTCCTAGGGCCACTATGATTTATGAATTTTATCCACACCGTCCATCTATATTTCCGTATCATTTTAGATTATTGAACTAAAAATAAGTCAGATCTAATGCCTAAGTGGACCACGCCATAGGAAGCAGTGGTACTAAGCACGCCCACCATTGAAACCTTCTTGTGGTCCCCTGTGTTGATTATTTTCGATCCAGCCAGTTGATATGGTCATATACAGTTGAATGAAGCGAAAAAACAAATTTCCCGTGGATCCAAAACTTATGTGGTTCCTAAGAAATTTTCAACGGTAGGAATTTAATTTCCACCGTGTGGTCTATTTGAGTACTGTACATTTCTATTTTTTGCTTTATAATATAAAATAATATGTAAAAATGCATGAACGGTGTAAATAAAAATTCATACAAAACATTGGCTTCTCAGCGGCCCTCTCGGAGCCTCCGCCTGTCCGGAGCTTCGAACAGGCGGGGGTAGTACCTAATCCGCGCGGCCCCACCTCTGACAGGCCGTCTGCTGGGTGCTTGTTCCACGTCGCACCAACGTCGTGCTCGTTCCACGTCGGCACAGTCGGGACGGTACCAACCTCAGTCCGTCGCGAAATAAAGAAGATCCGAGGGAAGCCCAAGATATTTCCATGCAAGGGACAACAAAGGAAAATATCTTCTCCACCGTATAAAAGTCTCTTATCCCTTCTTTTCTTTTTTTCATACACCACCCAAAAATAAAATACTCAACAGAGAGAAACATGCCTTCTTCAGGCCTCCTTCCCTACAATCTCTCTCCTTTTTCCACCATCATCAGACCATCAAAATCCAACAACTTCAGATTCTACTCTCCCAAAAGGAGATTGCATTGCAATTCAGTGAGATCCAACGGTGGTGGTTCTTCGCTCCTTGATTATGATCTGTATGATCTCCTGGGCGTCGATAGCTCCTCCAATCACGCCGAGAGATAAAGAATGCCTACCGTTCGTTGCAGAAACGGTGCCACCCGACATCGCGGGGCCCACCGGCCATGACATGGCCATAATTCTCAACGAGGCGTATTCGGTTCTCTCGGATCCGAATTCCCGGTCCGTCTATGATCGGGTCAGTAAGAAGATTCTGCCATAGCCTATAGTCTTTCTTTTTGATTGGATATGATCTAACATGAACTTGATGGGCCCACGGCCTTATGCTCGACTCGCATGATCTGAGCTGTTGGTTATTGGGTTGCATAATTTTCAGCGGTCCAATAACAATCGCTTGTTTTGTGGCATGAACTGTCACGAGAAAACCAGGGTCGTTCATTTGAAATCTCATATTGAGAAGGAAGTGGGCCCAACTAGACCGCGCTGGTGTCAAAGCCCTGTGGACCCCACCATGATATATGTGTTTTATCCCACGCCGTACATCCGTTTTTACCAGTCATTTTAAGGAAAAAGCCAAAAAAATGAGGCAGATACAAAGCTCAAGTGGACCACACCACAGGAAACAGTGGGGATTGAACTTTCACCGTTGAAAACTCATTCGGGCCCACCGCAATGTTTATTTGCCATCCAACCTGGTCATAAAGTCACATAGCCCTGCATGAAGGAAAATAAAAATATCACCTTGATCCAAAACTTCTGTGGCCCCAACAAGTTTTCAACGGTGAGCATTCAATATCCACTGTTTCCTGTGGTGTGATCCACTTGAGCGTTGGATCTTCCTCAATTTTGGGTTCATGCCCTAAAATGAGCTGAAAAAATGGATGGACGGCGTGGATTAAACACATAAATCATGGTGGGGTCGCTACTGGCAGTGTCAGTATGCATTTGGCCTCCTTTGGGTCCGTCTTTTTGAAATGGCAGTAAACCATCCTCCTTACATGCCGCACATAAATAGGGCAATCTAGACCATCCAAAGCGTAGGACACATTTTGAATAGAGTGCAGTTTGAAAATCACTCTGATCGAGAAAATCTAGCCGTACAATTGATGGCTATCAAACGGATGACTAAATGTTTAACGGTGATCAGTTGATTATTATCATCTGATCAATGTGTGTTTGTTTGGATTGTGCTAAAATTCCCACTGACCAATGATCTGGACGGTCTGGATTGTGGTAAATCATTCCCTGTGCTCTCATTAGGCCTTTTAGGCCCACTTTGTAATGGGCAACTAGAATTTGAGGCTGGGGAATATAAGATATGTTGTTGTGGACTTGTAGTAATAGGAGCCACTGATCAGTAATAAGTAGATTGGTACCATCCACGCACATGTACATCAATTCCAGACCATCTATAAATCATGGTACCTACCTTGGATGACGTACATCTTACTATTCACATGAATGAGAAGATCTTCACCGTCGATCTCACTAGCCATCAAATGAATCTCTCAAATGTAATTGGTCAACTATCCAAACTTAGCTGGTTAACACTGATAGTCAAGATCATTTGATCATTTGATCAATGGGATTTGGTTGCGTCCTACCCCGCCAGTCTCCAGCAGGGAACGGGCAGGAGCTTTGAGTGGCCACTGTGTTGTATGGGCCCGCACATAGAAAGGGGTCTCCAGAAGTGCTCCGTTGAGCTGAAACAAACACTCTTTGGACATAACTTAAGTATACTAAAGCCCTAGGGCTATTTTCGTTAGTTTTAGGCCTATATAAGGGCCTTAAGCCCTCACTCTCTCATCCCATACGGGAAACCCTAGGAGAGAGAAGAGAGGAAAGAGAGAGAGAGAGAGTTGGATTTCATCCTTAGAATTCAATCTCATCACTCCACGTGCTTACCACCAATCCTGGGATTCAAATGAATAAATCTCAGCCACGAACTCAAATTTATTGAATCCCAGGGTGAACTCCAACTCTCTCTCTCTCTTTCCTCTCTTCTCTCTCCTAGGGTTTTCCAAATTCGTATGGGATGGAGAGAGAGTGAGGGCTTAAGGCCCTTATATAGGCCTAAAACTAACGAAAATAGCCCTAGGGCCTTAGTATACTTAGGTTATGTCCAAAAAAGCATTTGTTTCAACTCAACGGAGCACTTCTGAAGGCTCCCTACTGTAAAGGTCTAAGGCCCGAATTAGGCCCAAGCAAGCATGGGCCCATAACAGAAAGCCCAAACCTGACCTTTGAAAAATTGGACTGGCCTGGACCTGGGTCTGAGCCGGTCCATTCTAAAAATTGATAAAATCTCTATTTCCCACTGAATGTTTTAACCTAGCCGTTGATCAAGTGGGCCACACATGTAAAAAAGAAATAGACCCTAGAGGAAGGGAATCAATGGTCTAAATTTAAGGTGCATGGGTTACCTAATTAGAATGTAGGATACAGGACGTGCATGTGATGCATCCCATCCTCAAGCCTGACCCATGGGCCAAGCTAATTGTATGGCAATCGAAACCGTCTAACTCGCAAGTTGTGGAATGAGCATAAACCAAAATCTACTTAGAGATGGTAACCATCTGATTTGCCCTTTGATCTTGAACGATTAATCATTCCATTCTTAACCATCCATCTGATGGCCATCAATTTGGATGGTTAACATTGCTCGAACAGTATCATTTTACATGTGCTCCATCCAAAACATGTACTACAATTTTCAAAGTCTGGATGGCCAGGAAGGAAGAGTTCCACCATTACGCTGGCTAGCTGCTGGTGCTCTGTGGGCCCCACTATGATATATGTGTTCTATCCACGCCGTCAATCCATTTTTACAGATCATTTTAGGACCTAATACCAAAAAATAAGGCAGTTTTAAATCTCAGGTGGGCCATAACAGAGGAAAACAGTAATGGTTGAATGTCCACCATTAAAAACTTCCAAGGGCCCACTGTAATGTTTATTTGACATCCAACCAGTTGATTAGACCATACGGACCTGGATGTAGGGAACCGATCGACAAATATCAGCATGATCCAAAACTTTCGTGCCCCAAGATGATTTTAACGGTGGTCGTTCAATCAACATTGTTTCCCGTGATGTCGTCCACTTGAGATTTGGATCTACCTCATTTTGGCTTACTAATATAAAATGATCTAGAAAAATGGATGGACGGTGTGGATGAAATATATACATAACAGAGGGGCCCACACAGTGCCGACAAGTAACCAAACCTGGTTCCCAAAAAAAACACCCCATGTGTTTGTAAAAAGAACCAGTACAGACCTACATTCTCAAGACCAAAATACCCTCAAAATTTTAATAAATGACTTGGGGAATTTTTCAATGGTACAGGAGCAAGCGAAAATGGAAGAATTCCGAGGTTACACGGGCAAACCAGTGTACTCGATGTGGTTTGGATCGGAGAAGGAAGAACGGGCCGTGTTCGTAGACGAAGTTAAATGCGTTGGTTGCCTGAAATGCGCCTTATTCGCCCAAAAAACCTTCGCCATAGAATCTGTTTACGGGCGGGCTCGCGTCGTCGCGCAGTGGGCCGATCCCGAGCATAAAATCAACGATGCCATACAGTCGTGCCCCGTCGACTGCATCTCGTATGATTACTACTTCCTTTAGCTTTATCATCTAAGGGTATTTTAGTCATTTGATGTTAGTTTAGGCTCCAAGGGCGCGGATTGGGTTCTGTGACGGACGGTCCTCACAGGGTTCTGTGAGGCCCACGTTGATGTATGTGCTTTATCCACGCTGTCCATCCATTTTTGACAGATTATTTTAGGGCATGTGACCCAAAAGGAACAGATCGAAGACTTAGGTGGACCACACCACAGGAGAATGAGATCCTTGACCGGCTTGATCTCCTTAAATCTAGCCCACTATTTATGATCAGAACCGTTCATCTAGTGGACACCTACATGGCCTACAAACTTCCAATCAGACGGATGGGTTTGTGTGTTGGCCCGTTGCATCAAATGAACGGTTCCGATCATCTAGGGTTGGGTCGTGAATGGTGGAGAGATTGGGTGAATCATGATTTGGGGAGGATTCGAACTAGGGAGACTGAATAGGCAATTCTCAATCAGAATGCACCACTATGCACACGTTGGTAAGATCGGAACCATTCATCAGGCAGGGTACAACTATTAACACATCTGAATTTAAAATCTGGGCCGTCCATTCACCCGGTCGACATGGTCAGAAAGAAGACGGCCACAAGCCTATTCAGACATACATGCATGGTCCGCCTGATGACTTTTTGTAAATTCAGTCCACGCATGAGTCTGGGGCACTTGATGAATGGCCTGGATTATATACACGTGTAACACACATACCAAATCACTGTGCCGTGGGTAGGACGCGAATTTGCTGTGACCCCAAGCAGAAACTCCAACCCTAAACTATGTGGGACCGTCCATCAACATGAACTTATACCGACTAAACAATAGAAATTGGGGCGGTTTAATTAGACTTACGTGTATACCACACGTATGCAAATTTGGTATTTTCTAAGTGCCAGCATATCATCATCAGACGCTTCCAGAGTATTAATATTTTTTTTGTCATGTGTACTAATATTGGGTCATTGTTACTGACATTAGGATTGTGGAGCGGTCCAACCTTGCTGCCTTAGAATTTCTGATGTCGAAACAGCCACGTGGCAACGTTCGAATGAGCTCAGGCAACGCCGTTGGGACACGTGTCTCCAACATATTCGTTGATGTGAACAAGTTCCAGAACAGGTTCCATGAGATGAAGGAAAAAGCCAATAAACGGGAGTCCGAGGTAAGAGCCATGGAAATTACTCTCTAATGCATTATGAGAAATGGTGAAGTGGGCTGGGCTCAATGGGCCAAAGTAGCGGGATGGGCTTGGGCATGATTCTTGAGGCCCATAAATTTTGGTCTGGGCCTGATTTTAGGTATTCATGAAGGCCCACACGACTGCCCGACCTGTCCGGTGGCTCATTGGTAGGGCTGTAAATGGGTCGGTCTGGCCTGTTGGCTATTTTCCTGACCCGCTTGGAGTTTTGAACGGTAGGCGTTGAAATCTCACGGTTACTTGTGGTGTGGTCCACTTGAGCTTTGGATATAATTCAATTTTGGCCTCATGCCCTAAAATGAGCTGGAAAAATGTATGGACGGTTTGGATAAAATACATACATCACGTTGGGCCCCACAGAGTCTTCACACCGCGAGTAAGGGTGGTGAGCCCAACACTACACAATCCGCGTCCGTCTGCAACGTGAGCTTTCCATCAGGTGAGATACACTCTTCGATCTTCTCAGGCCATTTCAAACCTCAGGTGGGCCACAACATATCAAAACAGATGAACGGCTAGAAAAATAACCTTCAATCTACATTTTTACGTTGTGGCCCACCTGAAGAATTAAATTGCCCGAGTTTTTAAGTAGAAGACGTAAGCATCATTTCCAACCTTACGTAAAGCTCAGATCCTAAGCACGTGCACGTGTGCCCGCACGTGGATGTGCACGCGCTCAACACTCGTGTGGAACTAGCAAACCTCTTTATATGCCACATGTAATGTAAGTAGGATTGCCAGTCAAATGAGGCACCTCTGTGGTGGGCCCATCGAATGGATGGCCCATATCTCACACACGTGCCGTGTGCATCGTTTATGATTGAAGACAACCAGTTCTGAAACTCATAAAACTAACAGAAAATGACCAAAACAACCCTCACATTGCTATTCAGGAGCCGGACCTCCAAAAAGAAGCAAGAAACTCAGCCATGCAAACGATCAGATCAATCTCAAACTGGTGGTACTGGCAAACACCCACATCTGCAAACCCCACCTCCGAAACTCGCCGTAATCTGATACAAATCGCCGAGAAATCAACGCAACCCGACACAGAACGGCTCCGAGAAGCAGTGGAGAAACGTCGAGCAAGAGAAAACGCTAGGCCCACCAATCAGAATCCATTGAATTACAGACCCAGTGACGATTACTGGACCCCAACGCACATCCTCCCTTCTCCGACTCACCGTTCCGAGTCAAAGACATCGAACTCACCACCGACTCGGTTGAAGGCCAAAGAAGAGACGGCCGGTGTAGTCATTAGTAAGAAATGGAGAAATCCCATGAGTTCGTGGATTCCAATCGCAATGGCATTAGTTTCAGAATTTATAGTAGGATTCAATGGTGGAGATCGAACCGCCGGGCTGGGATTGAAAGAACACATAGGTGGTTCGATGGTGTTGGAGATTATCAACAGCCCTTGGTTGCAGGTGATCTTAGCAGGTCTAACATGGTATTTGATCGGGACGGCGATGGTAGGCGTAGTACAAGTTCTTCGAAGCGAGAATGGCAGTGCTGAAGAGCAAAAGGAACGGTGATCGTGGCGTGGGCCGGAATACATGAAATCAGATGATAATTTATATATGTATTATGAGTAATGTAAACCACCATTAATGAAAAACGAGTACAAAATTAGGTCTTTCTGCCCGAGTCGACTCAGTGAAATGACTAAGCCAGTCTGGTTGACTCGGTTCTTCAAAGAATCCGTATCTATGTATCAAGGTACCAGTGCTCTTAGGTGGCATTTTTCACATTTGGGTTGGAGATATCAATTTGATTCTAGGCTCTGGTACGATCGACCATCCAGACAGCACAAGTCCTTGGGAGCGAAAGATATCCAAAGCGGTGACAGTGGTGGGCCGTCGTATATGAAATCAGATGATAATGTATATGTACATATTGAAAAGAAGTTTAAATTATGTATCTTTAATGAAAAGCGACCGGTGCTGAACTAGGTCTATTCAATGAGTTGACTTGGAACAAACTCGGTGAGATTGGCTAACCTGTTCTTCAGTGAATCCAAACCAATGCATCAAGGTCCCAGTGCTCTTAGGTTGCATATTTCGCATTTGGATTGAAGACATCTCTCTTGATTCAAGGGCCCATTACCTTGATGTGCTTTGGTATGTAAATGATCACGGCTGTGGTTGGATGGTTCAAAGCAATGCGAGTTATACATGAGTCGAGCTTGGCACAGCTCCGATCAGCTTGGCCAGTAGCTAGTCTCAACTTGAACTCGGCTTGGCTTGGCTTGGCTCGATCCTCAAGCCTAACTGGTCAGCTTGAGCCAATTTGAGTTGAGTTTAAGCTTGTGCGACATTTTCTCAAACAAATAGTGCATCTTCAATTTCTCAAAAAATGCAAAACAATAACAACACTTTTAGGTATTTCATTAAACACTCAGCGAGCAGCAACATCAAAATCAAGATATGAGGGCAATCTTATGATGTAAAGTTTTTTTTTTTTTTTTTGTAGTGATTTGTTTCGTATCCATTCCTTCTTCGCCACCAGTTGATGATCCTGTGGAGAATGTATGCATCCCAAACACTTCGTTGAGTCATTTCATCAAACACTCGGCGTGCAGCATCAATATCAAAATAACTGAGTTACTGTGCCGATTTGATCCGAGTCAAGTTGAGCTCGGGCAAGCTTGAACTTTGCTCAAAATTTTTTCGAGCTCCAAAAACCAGCTCAACTCGGTCCGAATCCAATTTCAAGCCGAGGCGGGTATGTATATATATTAATCTATATAAGTATTAATAAGAAGTTTAAACCATCCTTAATGAAAAGTGACCTGTGCTAAACAAGGTCTATCCAACTGAGTCAACTCGCTAACAAACTCGGTAAGTGTGGTCGACATGTTCTTCAGTGAAATCCAAACCAATGCATCAAGATCCCAGTTCTCTCAGTTGCAATTTTCACATTTGGGTTGCAGATATTACTTTGAAAAATCAATGCATGTGGGCCATCTTGGATGTTGGATAGTGTGGTTGAGATCGATCTAAAGCTGGTTAGTTACAAGATGTGAAAATTCATTATCTTTAACACGAGCCACATATTCAGTCGGCATTCCGAAGATCAAGGTGGTCCACTCATTAGGCAGCGTGCTTGTGTGAATGTGGACCGTCACAATTCTCTTAAATTTATTGTCTTCATACGGCTACGGCCCACCTAATGAGTGGACCAGATCATCTACATTGTGAGACCCACCTGGTGCATGGCTTGAATGTCACAAATGCTAGATGATCGATTTCAATCCATTTAATCCTTACCACTCATTTGAAGGTCCCCTTCAATATGGACAGGATCATCACTGATTTTCAACTATAGGCCAACCAGAGAAAGGACCAATAAGATGGACGGTATGGATCCACCAACCCACCTATTGATAAGAAAGAAAACACCCCATGTGACCATAACTCCGTGACAGCAACATGTAACAAACCATTAAATGCAAGCGATCCAACAAAAGTCATTTAAATCCAATTCCACAAACGCCAATCTTGAAAACGAATGGTTAAGATGAAACAATTTCTTAATCGTTCTCTTTTCTTCATTTCCCATATTACCAATTTCTACACCATACATCATCATATCTTGGAAGATTATATCTACACTTCTCCTCATTGAATGGTGACATTTAAGCAGTCTAATCGTTTGATGTGGACAGTCCATTAGGTCTATAATGGATTTCATG
This sequence comes from Magnolia officinalis, assembly GCA_021015155.1. NCBI lineage: Eukaryota > Viridiplantae > Streptophyta > Magnoliopsida > Magnoliales > Magnoliaceae > Magnolia > Magnolia officinalis. The sequence goes on from JAJHSJ010001083.1 coordinate 25,570, forward strand.
GGCCACTATGAAAAACTCACACCAATCTAACAATTACTTTTGTTAGGATTCATAACCATCCAATCCATGGCTCAGAAGTAGATCTGTCAACGGGCTGGGCCTTATGAAGAGTAGTAGCCTATTCAAAATTTTGGTTTTACTTAGCAATTGACAGTCCTATTGAGAAGATTAATGCCTCTAGAAAAAGAAGGCTGACATCATCTAGTGTGACTTTTGCATGGTGATGCATTTGGGTGGAATGATTGGAATGTTAAAGTCTCCTTATGCAACTACGGGCATGTTTGGATATCATCAATTTCATGGAAATCAATGAAAATTGAAGATGTTTTCTATTGATGTGACATTTAGAAATGTTTGGATGGTAAAAGGAGGATTTCAAGAAGGAATCTTCGTATAAAGGGAAGAGTCTATTACACTTTATCATAGTTTGAATTTTTTGATAAAATAAGGTAACATTTGTCTCATAAATATAAAATTTTATTTACTATTTAAAGGGGACCTTTAGAATACATGTATCTAAATAATGTGAAGAGCATTATAATTTTTTTTAATACTCACTTATACCATAGACACTCGCGCACACACTCACATCACATAGGCACTCGATCCTATGATCTGTGTTGAAATAGAGTCTATCTATCATTGAACCTAGAGTTGGACCAAGAACGTCATAACTCACGGCACTCTACCATGGGATTTTCCTGAAATTGTAATTGGGCTGAATAGAGAAAATCTGCCAAACTAGCATAAATGGTACATGAAATCAATGTGATGGACACCTTCATGTGATGAACTCATTCTTATTTCAAATCAAGATGAAGTTTTCCAACCTAACCTGTCTTAAAGAACCTAACGACATGACCAACCTGACCAAAATTAGGTTGAGCCAATTGGGTTGGGGTTGTCCTGAACCCAAGTTATAGACTTGCCAACAAGCACAATAGCAATTTCAGCTCAGTTATGACTTATGATATAATACCATCCGAATATCTGAATAATTGACTGATCTAATGAATTGGACAACTTGAATTTTGAACCACACCATATTTATGGGACGTGGATTAATGACCGGTTCACTAGCAATCTGGCCATTGAAGTGACATCACCAGGTTTGTGGGCCCCAACATAGTCTATGTGTTGCATCCAAACCGTCCATCCATTTGGAGAGACCCTTTTAAGGCATGAGACAAATAATGAGGCAGGTCAAAAGCTCAAGTGAACCCCACCAGTGAAAACAGTGGAGATAGAACACTTATAATTAAAAACTTCTTGGAGGCCACAGAAGTTTTCGATCAAGCTGATATTTGTGTTTTCCCTTCGTCCATGTCTTTTTTAACTTATTGACAGGTTGGATCTCAAATAAACATCATAGTGGGCCCTAGGAAGGTTTCAACGGTGGGCATCACTATCCCCACTATTTTCTTTGGTGGGGTTCACTTGAGCTTTGGATCTGCCTCATTCTTTGCTCATGCCCAAAAATGGTCTCTCCAAATGGATGGACGGTGTGGATACAACACATAGATCCTGGTGGGGCCCACAAAACCTAGTGAAGTCACTTCAATAGTCAGATTTGCTACACTTATGGGCGTCCATATTTATGGTAGGGTGCACCTTTTCCAAGGGACATTTTGTTAAACTAAATTGTGGAATTAAAAAAACTAATACATGCATCAATAGTGGCAATCATATAGAAAATAACAATGAATTGAATGATCATACCTTATTTGGGAAGCCATTTCGGAACTAGCATAAAAGAAATTGAGCCCATCACAACTCTCATTTAGAATTCCCCAAGAACACAACATGAGAGCATAACCACACCAAACCTATTTTTAACAATCATGCATATAGTAAGGCCCACCGAACCCAATAATATGATCTAGCCCAATGATCATGTGGGGCCCACCTAAATAGAAGTTCTACATATTTGTTCTAATTATATGACACAATATTGGCATGTGTGCATGCATTGGATACCATTTCACATGTGATGCATGTGTAGAAGATCATTCCTCCTATTAAAAACCATAAAAACAATCTTTTTCAATGCACTATATTTTTAAGTTTTATTGGGTCATCAGCACATTCCAGTCAAATCCAGAGACCACCATAACACTTGTTCCAAGAATTTTAATTAATTAAAAGCCACACCCATCTTTTTATTTTTAGAAAACTATTAATATTTGCTAATGGGACACATGAGCTAACATGGAACACGTGTTCTTCGTCACATCCGTCCCTCTGGACAGTTAAAAATCATACCATCTAGCACCCTAGGTGGCCCACCTTACAATAAAAGTTCAGAAGAAATGTTTCAACCATCAGTTTACTCCGTACACTCTGGCCCACTTGAGTGAAGTGGCCTGAATTTTGAATAAACGTACACATGCCTACGTACCTAAGATAAACATTTTCAAAAACTAGGCTGACTTTGGTATAATTAAACCGCTTAAGATGATAGTCCACCATTATCATCAAAATAATCAACTAGGCAGAATGAGCTAGTGCCCGGCATAACGACAAATCTCCTTGTGGTATTTCTCAAAATTTGAGGTTTTTTGGAAATATTATTGGAAAAATCTTGCTAATAAATATATATATATATATATATATATATATATATAATATATATATATATATATATATATAATTATTATAAATAATTTAAAAATTATGTAATTATAGGGAAAAGGGATTGTGAGGTCCATTGCATGGGAGCTTTCAATGGGGTTGTGCTCTATGGGCACTACTGTAACGTGTGTTGGACATCTACACCATTCATTTCATGGGTCTTTTTTTAAGTTATAGGATGTCCCAAAAATCAGCCTAGCTAGAACTCAAGTGGGCTTAACCAGCTAAAACCATGTCAAATCATGCCCACTTGAGTTTTGAAATGGCCTGAATTTTGGTGTGACACTCATACAAGTGGGACACACACAACGGATGGGCCAGATGTCTAAACCACATATGCATAGGCCCTATAAACAATTAAGAAGGTTTCAGTGGGTGGGCATCCACTCTCAACTATTTTCAGTGTTGTGGCTCACCTAAGTTATGGATTGACCTAATTTTAGGTCCATGGCCCAACATGAAAGGGTGTATCTAATCTATGGTGTGGATTTTGACACACATCACCATGGGACACATAGAGCTCGACCTTATATTACTTTTTCCCACAATTATATAATGAATTAGTTAAATTTAATATGTTGATGTCAGGATAATTTTGTGAAAAATCCAAACTTGATGAAATTTCGAAAATCCATGGCCGCTACAATATCCTAGTTATGTTTAGGGTGCATTTATTTCTTGAGATATCATGAAATATTATGATATTTGGTACCATCGTATTCACACTTTGGTTTCTTGAAAACATGGCTGAGTTTTCAAAATCTCAGCGATATCTGTCACACTCACGCATCCCACGGGCATCACGTAATCGACGCCTACAATTCTAGCTAGGCGTAGTCATCGGTTCTTGGAGGAAACCTTTGATACTCTGCAGAGTGAACGGATGATACACATGCAGTTAGAAAGTATTAGGAATTGGATGTGTTTCACCCAGCTAGATCAAAATAAATTGTCTAAAATATTTTGAAATGGTGTTTGAAATACAGGGAAATACTCTTTATTATACTTTGAAAACAATGCGAGCATGCGTTAAATACTATGGAAATTGCATCCATATAAAACATATGGGACCCACTGTAATGTATGTGTTTGATCCATGCTGTCCACGGTCCATCCATTAAAGTATCGTATCTCATTTTAAGACATGACTCAAAAAATGAGGTAGATTGTTCACTCACCCCGAGAAACAAGGAGAATAATGATGTCTATCATTCAAATCTAAAACTCTTTTAGGGCCATAGGAGCATAGATCCATGGTCCAACCTATTCATAAGATTATATAAACATGGATGAAAGGTAAACAAAAATACTATTTTGATTCAAAACTTATACGACCCTTTAAAGGTTTTTAATGACAGACTAATATTGTTCACTTGAGTTTTAAATCTGTCTCATTTTTTTGACGCGTATTCTAAAATAAATAAACAACATGTATCTATTACACACGTGTAATAATGGACTACAAAATTTAGTAGATTGATTTAGTCATTTCCACAGCTTTGGCATCGAGACTTTGAAACAAAAGTTGGTAGGACGCATTTATATATACGTGCAGTAAATGTGCATGTGCACGTGCACCGAGACTTCCAAACAAAAGCAGTTAGAGCATATGTCATTTATACGTACGTGCAACACGTGTCAGAGATTTGGGCCACTCGTTACATAGGACGCATTGCAAACAAAAACGGATTGGCTACTCACCCAGCCACCAGCCCGGTGGCTGGTTGTCCGTGCTCTGTGGGCCCCACCATGATGTATGTGTTTCATCCATTTTTACAGATTATTTTAGGGCTTGATACCAAAAATGAGAGGGATATAAATCTCAGGTGGACCACACTACAGTAAAACAATAGTTATTGGATATCCACCGTTAAAATCCTCCTAAGGCCCACTGTACTGTTTATTTGACATCCAATCTGTTGATTAGGTCATACAGACCCAGATGAAGGGAAAAAAAAAAAAAAAAGGAAGATTAGCTTCATCTAAAACTTTTATGGCCCCCAAAAAGTTTTTAATGGTCAAAGTTCATTCAAATCTGTTTCCTGTAATGTGGTCCACATGAGATTGGGATATACTTCATTTTTGATCTCATATCATAAAATGATCTAGAAAAATAGATAGACGGAATGGATGAAACACAAACATCATGGTGGGGCCTACATAGCACCGACCATCAGCCATTGTACTTTTTCTTCAGGGACCATTTTTTCTTGTTGAAGTCTAACCCGCCGGATTAGCTGACCGGTATTAATTTCGGCCCATTGAATGCTCAACGTACCCTACACGGGGAATGGCCTACAACTATGACTGCGTGTCCTATCTGCGTAGATCTTTGAAAGGTGCCCCAATCAGGAGATACAGGACTCCTTCACATTCATTCACGGCTGCTTGAATACTCTGTATGCTCCATCTTGATTTTTGTCTGACATCTACTCAGTCCATCAGTTGCAACACTATATCTAAGAAAAATCAGCTCCATCCAAAACTTAGGTTGGCAGAATATGGCAACAATTTAAAATCACTCCTTGTGGCCCAATTGAAGTCCGGTTAGGCTACCCTAATCATGAATTGATATAATGGCATATAAACAACATGGTGGGCTTAGAAAGGTTTTTATTCATAATTTTACTAGGAGGCCTAATGCAGAGATTCAATCCAAAGAAGATGAATCATAAATCACTTATAACTTTTGATTTTTATCAATTTTTATTATAATAGGCTATCCAAGGTGAACTGACTCACAAAGTGGTTCGCACCCGTCCATTTTATATAAAAAAATGTGCTTTTAGCTAAAAATGAAATTTTAGAAAAAAAAATAAAATTATTTTTAATAATTTTGATTTTTAAAATAAGTTTTAGTTTTTTTTTTCTTTTTTTTTTTAAAAATAACTTGTCTTTATTTTATTTTATTTTTTAAATAACTTGTAATTATGTTAGGATTCTTTTAGTAAAAGTTTATCTCAAATTATTATTTTAAAAATTGGACTTTAGAAGAATTTTACTAGAATCATGACTATTATTAAAGTTAAAATTTTATTATTTTTGATAATTATGAATTTTGGTTTATTTTTTTCTTTATTAACTGTGTAATTAAGACACATACACATTAGACACTTTATTGAAGGTCATTTTTAGCTAGTTCTTTCTACAATTTGCATGTGAGGTCCATCATGACATGTATATTCCATCCAAACCATTGATCATGCAGACCTTATCAAAATGAAGGTAAAATTCCCAAAATCATCTTGATCCAAAGTGAAGCATATACAGGTTTAATGGAGATTAATTTTCCATAAGCAATTCTTAATATACAATTACGGAAGATCAACTGTTTAAATCACTCATGAGAGCTATTTTAGATTATGGTCATCTAGTCGAGGTGCATCAAATCAACGGTCCAAATGGTTGAATGATGGTATCTGTCCGCATTCTCGCGTCTTGATCATTTACTCCCTTCCATGGCTAACAATGCACAAATCACGACTTCGACTGGTCAAATGTACGACAACCAATCAGCTACAGCCAGCTGCATGGGAAACCGGTCGTGCCCGGGACGCGGATTAGCTACGGAACTCGACAGTACCGAGATCGCCACTGAAGTTACGTCACCACTTCGTTCTGTGGGGCCCACCATGAAGTATGTATTGTATCCACACCGTCCATACATTTGGAGAGATCATTTTAGGGCAGATACAAATGTCAAGACTCCACCATAAAAAAACAGTGGGGATTGAACGTCTACCATTAAAAACTTCTTTGGGTCATATAAGTTTTAGATCAAGCTGATATTTGTGTTTTACCTTATTCCATGTCTTTGGTAACTTATAAACGGTTTAGATCTCACATAAACATCATGGTAGGCCCTAGGAAGGTTTCAATGGTGGGGTCACGGTCCCTACTGTTTTCTGTGGTGGGGTCCACTTGAACTTTGGATCTACCTAATTCTTTAGAGCATTAACTAAAATGATCTCTAAAAATGGATGGATGGTGTGGATATAACACATATATCATAGTGGGCCCAAAGAACGAGTGCGGATCCTCTGTTTCACGGAAACAGCGAGCGGCTGAATCCAGCTTTATTATCGGTCCACGTCGCTGTAAGTGCCACGTCACCAATTTTATTATATACATTTAAAATATTACATTTAATCAAAAGTCTAACGGAAAGGTAGACGGTTTCCATTTGGAAATGATTGCGTACCTTGTACAGTATGCCTTTATCTTACTGAGTAAACTCAGTTGGGACAACCTTGTATGTATGTGGTCCATCTACACCGTCCATCCGTTTTTCCATCTAATTTAAAGGGTTGAACCCAAAATTGAAGTATATCCAAATATCTAGTGGATCATACCACAGTAAACAGTGGGATATGATTTCCACCGATGAAACCTTGCTAGGCCCCACAGTGATGTTTATTTGTCATCTAACCTGTTCATAAGATCAAGGGAAAACAAGAAATTGTCAACGGTGCAATTCAATGTTTCCTATAGTGTGGTCCATTTGAACATTCTATATTCTTCATTTTTGGTCTCAACCTTAAAATTATCCGGTAAAATTGATGGACAAAGCGGATGAAATACATAAATCATGGTGGACCCTACAAAGTTTACTCAGTACTCCAAGCGTAGTGAGTTACTCACTGGGCAATATGATCCCTTCCATTTGGGGATTCAGCGCACTCGCTACTAAAGTGACATCACCTAGTTATGTGGGTCCCACTATGATGTATGTTTTGTATCCACACCATCCATCCATTTGGAGAGATCATTTTAGGGCATGAGCTAAAGAATGAATCAGATTCAAAACTCGAGTGGACCCCACACAGAAAAATAGTGAAGAGAGTCACGCCCACCATTAAAAACTTCTAAGGGTCATAAAAGTTTTCGATCAAGTTGATATTTGTGTATTCCCTTCTTTAATGTTTGTGTTAACTTAAGGTCCACCGTGATTTTTATTTAAGTTTTCATTTGGGGATTCAGCGCACAGGTTGAGTAACGAGACTGACTACTAAAGTGACGTCACCTAGTTATGTCGGTCCCACCATGATGTATGTTTTGATCCACACCATCTATCCATTTGGAGAGATCATTTTAGGGCATGAGCCAAAGAATGAATCAAATCCAAAACTCAAGTGGACCCCACCATAGAAAACAGTGAAGAGAGTACACTCACCATTAAAAACTTCTAAGGGCCACAAAACTTTTCGATCAAACTGATATTTGTGTTTCCGCTTCTTTAATGTCTGTGTTAACTTATGAACAGATTGGATCTGAAATAAAAAACATGGTGGACCTTAGGAAGGCTTCAACGGTGGACGTCACTCTCCTCACTGTTTTTTGTTGTGGGGTCCACTCCAGCTTTGGACCTACCTCATTCTTTTGATTATGCCCTAAAATGATCTCTCCAAATGGATGGACAATGTGGATACAACACATACATCATGGTGGGCCCCATAAAACTTGGTGGCGTCACTTCAGTAGCGAGTCTAGCTACTCAACCTGTCGGTAGCTAATCCACCTTCAATTTCTTTCTTCTAAAATTTAATTAGGCCATGTCTTCTCACAGAAATTTTATATGATAAAAAAAATATTTACAAAATCTCCTTGATTGGCAAGGAATATTAGCTGCGACCCAGGATGATTGATGTTTGTGGGATCCTCATTGTGGGCCCACCTTGATCTATGCATTGTATATCTACTCCATCCATCCGTTTCTCATATTATTTTAAGACTCGACCCAAATCGGTACTTGTGATTGGGTCAGATTCAATCCGGATTAGTCCAGGCCAGACCCGAACTCGAATCAGGTTAGGCATGCTGGACTTGGTATCGAGTCAGGTCGAGTTCGGGTCAAGCCTATTTCAAAACTGAATCGAGTTGAGTTAGCCCTAACTCAGTTTGAATCGACTCAATGCTCACCTTTAACCATGATGGTTGTTTTTTTTTTGTCCACGTGCTGTTTATCCATTTGGCTCACTTACATCAGGGCATGAGTCTAAAAATAGATAGATCGATATCTCAAGTAGACCACACCATAAGAAAAGTGGTGATTGAACACATACCATAATAAACTTCGTAGACCCCAATGTAATGTTTATTTTCCGTTCAATCAACTGATAACGTCACAAAGACATGGATGAAGAGAAAATACAAATATCAGCTTGATCCAAAACTTTTGTAGCCTCCAATAAGTTTTTAATATTCTAATCATCCATGTTTCTTGTGGTGTGGTCTACCGAGATTTGGATCTTCCTCAATTTTGTGCTCATGAACTACAATGATCTGTAAAAATGGATGGACGGCGTGGATAAAATACATACATCATAGTGGAGCCAATAGAGTTTTTCCAATAACACACAGTACTACAGTTGGTGGTATATGATACCGGTGTCCCCTTTGTCAAAGCCACTTGTATGAGAAAATAGTCAGTGGCTCAGGTGGGACATACTATGATGTTTTCTGAAAAATCAATCTGGACCATAAGGTGCCTCACCCCATTTTATGCCACAGGCCGAAAAAAATCAGTTCTATCTATAATCCAAGTTGACCACATGATTGTAAACAGTATATAGACAATCCTTGCCTTCCAAATTGTTTTCATTAGTCTGGCCTAAGTGATTCATGTATCAGTATGATTTTTAGCAAAATACTTTAAAAATAAAAATAAAAATAAATAATAATAATCTAGTTGTTGAAATGGATTTTGATGTAAGTATAATGTTTGACCCTTTAAAATAAAGGGTGGACATCTCTCTCCCAACTATTTCCTTTAGTGCGTATCTCTATGCTCAATATGGGACTTAATAGCCAATGGTTATACTGGATATATTACATAAACATCGCGGTGGGCCCCAGAAAAATCAAAAGGCATGCCTCATATATATAAACTCTTTTTACAATTGGAGAAGTATGAGGGATTGAATATTTGGCGGGGGTTCACCATGATATGTATGCAAAACACATTCTGACAATTAAATATGTAATCATTTAGTCTCGAATCCAAAAAAATTAGGTTAACATGAGATTCATGTGAGCCACACCAAAGAAAATATTTGAAAGAGAGACATCCATCCTTGAAATTTATATGACCTACCATGATGATTATATAAAATGTACACATTAGTTTATCTAATGGAACCCCATTATTTTGTCTAATGGAACTCTACTATCACTTTGTCAAATGAACCCGTCACTTTGTCTATTGAAACCCCGTCATTTTATTTGACAAGTCGCTACTTTATATAGTGAAATCCTGTCACTTTGCACAATAATATCGTCACTTTGTCTAATGGAACTAAGTCACTTTATTCGAAAACTCGTCATTTTATTAAGCAAAACCCTATCAATTTGTCTAGCAACCCCATCACTTTATCTAGTGGAACATCGTTACTTTGTCTAATGGAACCTCGTTACTTTGTCCAATAGAACATTGTCATTTCGTCTAATGGAACCTCGTTACTTTGTCCGATAATAACGTCACTTTGTATAGTAGAACCTTATCACTTTGTCTATTACCCCTTTTACTTTATCTAGTGAAATCTCATTACTTTGTCCAGCGACCTTGTCACTCTATGTCTAGTAGAACTCCGTCACTTGATATGGTAGAACTTTGTCACTCTGTCCTACTATATAGTCTCTTTGTCTAGTAGAACCTTATCACTTTGTCCAGCAACCCAATCACTTTGTCTAGTGAACTTCATCACTTCGTCTAACAGCCTCGTCACTTTGTCTAACAATCTCGTCACTTTGTCTAGTGGAACCCAGTCACTGTCTTCCAGCCTCGTCACTTCGTTTAGTGGAACCAAGTCACTTTGTCCGGTAACTCATCACTTTTTTCGACAATCTGTAACTTTGTTTAATGGAACCTTATTTTTTTGTATCGTTTAACCTTACTAGTTTGTTTAGTGGAATCATGTTGCTTTGTCGGGTAACTTCGTTACTTTGTTTACTATAACTTTGTCACTTCATCTAATAACATCGTCAATTTGTCCAATGAACTCCGTCACTTTCTCTAATGACTAAGAAAAAATTATCGGCAATGGATGATCTATATTGTCAGTGGCCCCACATGATTTAAGGCCCACATTGAATTGTGCCCTATATAATGTAGGGTTCACATCAAAGGTTACCCTCACAAAAATAGAGGTTGGGGCTCCAAATCATGGATGTTGTATTGCTAACTAGTATATTGTACTGAGTAAACTCTGCGGGCAAGTAGATTACATCTTGCCCCCATATATACTATATTCCCCTACATTGAGGACTATACCAAATTAAAACTTTAACAGCGGAATATAAACAATAAGATAATCTTATAAACAAATAAAAGAAAAATAACACTATAATTAATTCACAATACTGAAATGTAAAGCAACCTCGAATGTATGAGTATTGAGAGATTGATACAAATGTTATTCTAAGGACAACCTTACACCAAAAACTAAGGTTTATGGTAGGACAACCTGATTCCTAGAAAGGTCTTTGTATCAAAAACACAAACGAGATACAGAGGAATAAGTAGATAAATAACAAGAAAATGAAATCTAAATTATTACAACATTCCCAACAATGCTTGAAATGTAAAAGATTACAACATTCACATCCATGAATACATCCCACAAACTTGAATGATAAAAGATATAGAAAATAAACAAACATTCAAACTACAAGACACAAAGAATTATAGTGGTTCGCCTGTGTGTACACCAACTGTTAAACAACAGCCACACAGCTTGCTACTCCACTCCTAATATCCTCACGCAGGGGATATCAACGTTTATTAAGAAAATAGGTTTCTCAGGTTTACCTAAAACCTTCACAATTGTGTCTTTCAAATGGGCTTACACAATTCAACAACCCAACTTTTTAAGTTTTCTGGCTCTCCTCAGATAACCAACACAATGAGATTTTTCTGGCTCAATATCAAAAGAAGCCAAAAGCAATGAAACTTTACACAAATGTAAAATACCTGAATTTCTCCTTTTGTAACAGCCTTGAAGAACCAATCGGAGTAGAAGTTTGAATATAGAAGTTCAATTGTTCAATACTCACTTTGAAATGGTTCTAGATTCTACACTGATTTTAAATTAAACTAGTTGGGCTAGCTCTATTTGATTTTGATTCCAAGAAGAAGGAATACAGCAATTCCTCTTTTCAAATTAGATTAGGATATTGAGACAAAATCAAATTGACAAAGCTAACAAAAGAGAATATTAAATAAGCACAATGTAGCTTAAAAATAACACAAACTTATCTCTCAGAGTGACACCTTGATTTTACTTGAATTCAATATGAAACTCTGAAATTCGTGTTCTATTTATAGATGCAGAAATCACGTCTATGACTTGTCGTGTGGCCACCACAACTGGTCGTAGGATGAACTGCATTTTGAAATTTTAAGCGCGATTAGATAAAACCGTTCCACGACTGGTCGTAGGCACTTCACGACCGGTCATGAGGCCTCCATGACTGGTCGTGACTTGTACACGACTGGTCGTGAGACACCAGAATTTGCTGCTGGAGTTTGAGTTGTAGTTGCAGGATTGGTCGTGAATGAGTCGACACTATTACTACGACCAGTCGAGCAGTCTCTAGGACTGGTCATAGCTCAAAAAAAAAATTTCAAAAATTGCAACAACTTAGGACTGGTCTGGAAATTTCTTGGACTGGTCGAGCCAGTTCTAGGACTAGTCGAACAGAGTCCAGGACTACTCTTAGAATAGACCAAACATTTATAAAAGTATTCAAATTGAATTATGTATACAAAATGACTTATCCTAAGGTCAATCTAAGGTCATTCATACCTTAAATGTGAAGTACGGACATTGAGTCTTCATTTCTTCAGATGATGGTTGACCTTTGAAGATTATGAAGCTTGAGATCTCTACAAGATGTAGCTTGAACTTGAGATCTTCTAAAACTTGGATTTGTTGTTCTTGAGTTGTACTTCATCTTGAGTTGAACATTATCTTGAGTGTTGAACAAACACTCGTCTTATCAATGTAGCTTTAAAAACTCTACTTGACCTTGCATTTCTTGAAGTAGATCACCATTCTTAACTTGTAGCATTGTGATGGAGTGTTTTGAACAAACAAATCAACATGATACACAAGACACAGATTGTGTTTTTGGCATCACAAACTTTGACAAACAAAGGAGCAAGAAACCATGACACTTACAGGACCCACCGTAATGTGGGTTTTATCTGTGCCACCCATCTAATTTTTTCAAATCATTTTAGGGTTTTAGCCCAAAAATAGGTCGATCCGAAGCTCAAATGGGCCACACTAGAGGAAGTAGTGGTGATAATGATTTGAAACCCTAAGATGGATGTCATTATCACCACTACTTCTTCTAGCGTGGCCCAAGGAGTTCGGAAGAAGAAGAAAGAAAAGAGAGAGAGAGAGAGAGAGAGAGAGAGAGAGAGAGAGAGAGAGAGAGAGAGAGAGAGAGAGAGAGAGAGATGAAAGTGATTTCCAGTCTACCAAATCGACTCAATCATCCATTTTGACGCCGAATTTCCAGAGTTTTTGTTAGATTGTTTAGGCTAAAGCATTTTAATCTGAAAGAGGAAGGAAGAAAAATGAAGAAGGAGAGATGTTGATCTTAAAGTGCGAACATCCAACTCTAACAACATTGAGAGATAATTCAACTCTAAGGTGAGGATCACCCTTCAAAATTTCCTACATATTGATAGCTATATTTGTTTATTCATCTTTGTTTATTACCTAATTGATTGCTTAATATAGTTGATTTCTCTTATTGATTTTGATTCTTTATAAATGATTGATGGATTGGATTTAAATTCAAATATTTGAACATATGATGAAATTAATACCTCTATTCTGATTTTAAATGAATGCTTTAAATATGCACGTGCTATCGATATTATACGTAATCTTTTTTATCAAAGTAATGGGGTTCCATTAGACAAAGTGACGATATTCCACTAGATAAAGTGATGGGGTTGCAACTAATATTCTTTGCTAATCGGGTAAATTTTGTAAATATTTTTTTATCTTATAAAATTGACGTGAGATGACATAACTTAATTAAATTTTAGAAGAAAGAAATTGGAGGTGGATTAGCTACTGACGAGAGGTTGAGTAGCCAGACTCGCTACTGAAGTAACGTCACCAAGTTATGTGGGGCTCACCATGATGTATGTGTTATATCCACACCGTCAATCCATTTGGAGAGATCATTTTAGGGCATGATCAAAAGAATGAGGTAGGTCCAAAGCTGGAGTGGACCCCACCACAGAAAATAGTGCGGAGAGTGACATCCACCGTTGAAGCCTTCCTAAGGTTCACCATGATTTTTATTTGAGATCCAACCTGTTCACAAGTTAACACAAACATTAAAGAAGGGAAAACACAAATATAAGCTTGATCAAAAATGTTTGTGACCACTGGATGTTTTTAACGGTGGGTGTGACTCTCTCCACTGTTTTCTGTGGTGGGGTCCACTCGAGTTTTGGATTTGATTCATTCTTTGGCTCATGCCCTAAAATGATCTCTCCAAATGGATGGACGGGGTGGATACAAAACATATATCATAGTGGGACCCACGTAACCAGGTGACACGTCACTTTAATAGTGAGTCTCCCTGCCTAAGCACGTATGCATGATGAGTAACTCACTACACTTAGCGTACTAGTAAACTCTGTGGGGTCCACCATGATTTATGTATTTTATCCACTCTGTCTATCAATTTTACTTGATAAATTTAGGGCCTGAGACAAAAAATGAAGCATACACAATGTTCAAATGGACCACACCATAGGAAACAATTGAATTGAACGTTCACCGTTGAAAATTTCTTGGGGGCTACAAAAGTTTTGGATCAAGCTATATTTGTATTTTCCCTTCATCTATGTCTGTATGATCTTATGAACAGTTTGGATGACAAATAAACATCACCGTAGGGCCTAGCAAGGTTTCAATGGTGGAAACCATTATCTCCACTGATTAGTGTGTTATGATCCACTTGATATTTGGATATACTTCAATTTTAGGCTCAATCCCTTAAATTAGATGGAAAAACTGATGGACGGTATAGATAGACCACATACATACAAGGTGGGCCCAATTGAATTTACTCAGTACATTATGAGCGTACTGTACACAGCACGCAATCCGTTTTTCAAATGGAAACCTCTAACGTTTACTTTAGACTTTACGCAAAATGTAATTTTTTAATATATCTAATAAAACTGGAGTGGACGCGGATTGCGTACTACCCCCGCCCGTTCCTAGCTCCGAACGGGCAGTCCCGTCGGCAGGCCTACCATGATGTATCTGTACATCCAAGCCGTCAATTTTTTTTCTCAGACATCGAGACAAAAATGAGGCAAATCCAACGATGAAATGGACCACCCCATATGTGACTCTTGCATTTAATAAATACATACCACGTGGCATTCTAGACGCAGGTTGCGGGATTATTATATTTTTTGTTTGACTCTTGTCCCTGTCTCGTCTCAACGGAAGCGGACTGGCTGATTTACCTTACACCAGCTATATAGCGGCTGTATCGACACCATTAAGTTTTGTGGCTCTGATCATTAGGTATATGTTATATCCAAACTGTTCATCCATTTGGTGAGCTCGTCTTAAGGCTTGAGACGAAAAATAAGATATATTTCACTATCAAGTGGACTACACCATAAAAAGCAGTAAGCAATTGAACGTATACCATTGAAACCCTTTTTTGGGTCATAGAAGTTTTGGATCAATGTGAAATTTGTTTTTCCTCTTCGGTCAGGTCTTTGTGACTTTATGAATAAATTGGATGGAAAATAAACTCAACGGTGAACCCCATGAACTGTTTAACAGTGAAAATCATTATCTCTACTGCTATTTTTGGTGCGGTCGATATGATATTTGGATATGATTAGTTTTTTGGTTAATGCTCTAAAATTATCTTTAAAAATAGATGAACAATGTAGATATAATAAAAACATCATTGTGGGCCATGTAACTTTGATCTCCTTTGAACCGTTTGTACAACTCGGAACTTGAGGAGCGTCAGTGTTCGTCTTCTCATACACGTACTTACAGGTGGATTAGCTACTGACAGGTTGAGTAGCGAGGATTAGCTACTGACAGGTTGAGTAGTGAGACTCGCTATTGAAGTCATCACCAAGTTCTATGAGCCCCACCATGATGTATGTTTTGTATGCACGCCTTCTATCCATTTGGAGAGATCATTTTAGAGCAAGATCTAAAGAATGAGTTAAATCCAAAGCTCTAATGGAAACCCAGCATACAAAACAGTGGGGACAGTGACACCCACCATTAAAAACTTTTAAAGGTCACAAAAGCTTTAGATCAAGCTGTTATTTGTGTTTTCCCTTCTTTTATGTCTTTTTTAACTTTTAAACCGGTTGGATTTCAAATAAACATTATTGTGGGCCTTAGGATAGTTTCAACGGTGGGAATCACTCTCCCCACTATTTTCTATGGTGGGGTCCATTACAACTTTTTATTTGCCTCATTCTTTTGTTCATGCCTCAAAATGATATCTCAAAATGGATGGACGGTCTGGATATAACATATAGATCATGGTGGGGCCTACATAACTTGGTGACGTCACATATAGAATTAGGTACAGTTCATTTTTGTCCTCATGTCCTAAAATGAATTCACAAAACGGATGGACGGAGAGGATTTCTTAAAATCATCACAGTGCGCCCCACCTGGGTTCCCAGCGCAGGAACTTCCTGCGATTCACAGGAAGTTCCTGCACTGGGAACCTAGTTGGGGCCCACCATGATGTTTGTACGGAATCCACCCTATCCATCGTTTTGTGAGCTCATTTTAGGTTATGAGAGTAAAATTGAACAGGATCCATGACTCAAGTGGGCCGTACTAAAGGAAAAAGTGGTTAGGGAAATTCATACCGTTGAAACCTTCATGGGTTCTACATGTCATCTATATCGTTAATAACGTCATTCATACTGGGATGAACTAAAAAACAAATATTAGAATGATTCAAAACTTCTGTGGCTCACGAATATTTCAACTGTCGAAATTCAATTCTCACATTTTTGGCCCACTTGAGAATTAGGTACGATTCATTTTTGTCCTCATGTCCTAAAATGAATTCACAAAATGGATGGACAGAGAGGATTTCTTAAAATCATCACAGTGCGCCCCACCCGAGTTCCCAGTGCAGGAACTTCCTGTTCTTGCATTGGGAACCCAGTTGGGGTCCACCGTGATGTTTGTATGGAATCCACCCAGTCCATCGGTTTTGTGAGCTCATTTTAGGATATGAGAGTAAAATTGAGCAGGATCCAAGACTCAAGTGGGCCATACTAAAGGAAAAGGTGGTTAAGGGATATCATTGAAACCTTCATGGGTTTTACAGTGATGTTTATATGCCATCCATACAGTTAATAACGTCATTCATACTGGAATGAACTGAAAAAATAAATATTAGAATGATTCAAAACTACTGTGGCCCATGAATATCTCAACTGTCGAAATTCAATTCTCACATTTTTGGCCCACTTGAGAATTAGGTACGGTTCATTTTTGTCCTCGTGTCCTAAAATGAATTCACAAAACGGATGGGTGGAGAGGATTTCTTAAAATCATCACGGTGCGCCCGACCTGGGTTCCAACGCAGGCCTTTCCCAGGAAATCCGCGTTCACCTGTCAGTATCTAATCCGGAAACGGATTGGATACTCCCCCTGCCACAAGCCCCGTGGCTGGTGTTCGGTGCTCTGTGAGCCCCCACCATGATGTATGTGTTTCATCCATTCCTTTCATCCATTTTTAAATATCATTTTAAGGCTTAATCTCAAAAATGAGAGAGATATAAATCTCAGGTGGACCACACCACAGGAAAACAATAATTATTGGATATCCACCATTAAAATCCTCCTAAGGCCCACTGTAGTGCTTATTTGACATCCAATCTGTTGATTAGGTCATACATACCCAGATGAAGGGAAAAAAAACAAAGATCAGCTTGATCCAAAACTTTTATGGCCCCCAAAAAGTTTTTAATGGTCAACATTCATTCAACACTATTTTCTGTAATGTGGTTCATTTGAGATTGGGATATACCTCATTTTTGTTCTCATACCATAAAATGATCTATAAAAATAGATGGACGGCATGGATGAAACACATACATCATGGTGGGCCCACAGAGCACCGAACACCAGCCATTGGCTGGTGGCAGGGGGAGTAGCCAATCCGTTCCCATCTAATACGCGTCCATGTAGCTGGTGTGTGGTACACCAGCCAATCCGCTTCCCGTCTCAACAGTCTTACTTCGATCGAAACGGACGGATGTGGCACCATGCAGTCCATCTTTACCGTTCCTGTCTCTTCCAAGAGACATCCGAACCGTTAGCCCCACCAGAAAAAATTGCCGGGAGCAAATACCAGTCCAATCCAACCTTCAGGTGGACCGGATCTATTGGAAGAAATGGACGGCCCTCAACATGAAGTAGACCTGCTGCCAAAATTTTAAGATTTGACATCTACGTGGTGGGTTCAACTTTTGTACGGGTAGGATCTCATATATGTGTGGGTCCGGATTGGGTACTACCCCACTGGCAGCTAGCTAGAGCCGTATGGGGTGTGGAGTCTTGAAAAAATTAGGACTGTGGACCCCACCTTTTAGCCAGCTGGTTTCATGAAAGAAGACAAACCTTCTTTTGCAACTTACACCTCCACGTGCGGTGATAGAATTTTTGGACGAAAATACCTATCCTTTCACGGAAACGGATTAGGTACTCCCCTGCCACCACGCAATGGTGGATGTTCGGTGGTCTGTGAGCCCCACCATAATGTATGCTTTTCATCCATGCCATTCATATATTTTTCCATATCATTTTATGGTATGAGACAAAAAATGAGGTATATGCAAATCTCAAGTGTACCACATTACAGGAAACGGTGTTGAATGAGCATCAACCATTAAAAACTTTTTGGGGGCCCACTGTGATGTTTGTGAGAAATCCTCCCCGTCTAAGTTCATTCATAGGGTCACAAAGACTTGGATGAAGAGGAAAAACAAATTTCATAATGATCCAAAACTTCTGTAACCCCTAAAAGGGTTTCAATGGTAGACGTTCAATTCCCCACTGTATTTTACAGTGTGGTCCACTTGATAGTTAGATCTATCTTATTTTTCGTCTCAAGCCTTAATATGAGCTCGCCAAATAGATGGACGGTTTGGATATAACACAGACATCATGATGGGACCTACAAAAGCAACGCAACATATATAAAAAAGAAAAAAAAAAAAAAAACAACATAAACTGCATCGATATATCGACAATATGTAGATATATCGACAAAATAAAACATCGATATATTGACATATTTTCGATATATCGACGTTACATGAAATTTTTTGGTTAAGTCACTGGACAAATGAGGACTTAATTCGATATTATCGACCATATGTCGATATATCGACAAAATCAAGCATCGATATATCGACATATTGTCGATATATTGACGATACATGGAATTTTTTTTGCCCCACCAATTTTCATGCTTGTCCCGCCGATATATTGATATATCGACATATTGTCGATATATTGACGATACATGAAATTTTTTTTGCCCCGCCAATTTTCATACTTGCCCGCCGATATATCGATATATCGACGATATATGAAATTTTTTTTGCCCCGCCGATTTTCATGCTTGCCCCGCCGATATATCGATATATGTCGATATATCGACGTTACATGAAATTTTTTTCCCGCCGTTTTCTATTTTGCCCCGTCGTTTTTCATGCTTGCCCCGCTGATTTTCTAGTTTGCCCCGTCGTTTTTCATGCTTGCCTCGCCGATTTTCTAGTTTGCCCCGCCGTTTTCTAGTTCGCCCCGCCGATTTTCTAGTTTGCCCCGCCGTTTTTCTAGTTTGCCTCACCGTTTTTGCCCCGCCGTTTTCTAGTTTGCCACACCGATTTTCTAGGCTACGGATATGGCTACGGTTATAATCCGTAGCTATAGGTTCTTTTTTCTTTTTTTTTTTTTTTTAAAATTTATATTTTAATTTTAATTTTTTTTTTTTGCCATTGTAATCCCACTGCCTTTTATGGGTCCCACTATGAGGTCTGTGTTATATCCAAACCGTCCATCGATTTGGCGAGCTCATATTAAGCTTGAGACGTAAAATAAGACAGATCTAACTATCAAGTGGTGGGCCCTACAAAATTTTTAACGGTGAAAATCAGTTTTCCCGCTGCTCTTTGTGGTGTGGTCCATTTGATCTGGATATGATTTTTTTTTTTTTTTTTGTGGATAATGCTCCGAAATGATCTCTAAATATGGATGAACTTTGTGGATATAATAAATACAAAGTTGTGGGGCCATGTAACTTTGATCTCTTTTGAGCCGTTCGTACAACTCTTAGCTGGAGGAGCGCCAGCGCTCGTCTTCGAAAGCGAGGGGTATTTTCGTCCTCAAGTTCGCTCCACGCACGTGGAGGTCCAAGTTGCAAAAGAAGGTTTGTCTTCTTTCATAAAACCAGCCGGCTAAAAGGTGAGGTCCACGGTCCTAATTTTCTCTGGAGTCTTCAACCGTGATTTCTGCTTTTTATTCACATCATCCATTTATTTTAGCATATTATTTTAATATATAAGTCCAATAAAGAAGAAATTCAAGCCTTAAGTGGACCACATAACGAGTGGACATTAAATACCCACCGTTGAAAACTTTTCAGGCACGAAAGTTTAGGATATGTTAAATGACAATTAACCCATGGTAAGCTGGGCCTTACTCTTGCTCGGGTGATAGACTCTCTAGAGTTTCAACACCCGGTCAAGGGTTCGTGTGCCCATAGGTGGTGAAATTCCACTAGCGTGAGTGTGGGGTGTGTGTAACAAAAAAAAAAAGAAAGCTGGGCCCACGCCATAGAATGGTTTTATTGGTGGGTGTCAGTATCACTCCTGCTTTCTATGGTGTCATCTTACACCTTAAAATGATAGATACACGGGATGAATAAAATGACTAGTCCATCTCTAGCTAGCTAGGTAATGGTGGGGTCATACCCAATCGACATCCTATATTGTGACTATTTTGCTTGGAAAAACACGTTGCCTTATAGCATGCAACCATGGGTTTCAACCCACCACTCAGTAGTAGATAGAATGTGTTTTAACATTGAGATCATAAGTTTAAGTACTCACGAATCTTTTCAATAGCTTGATCCAAAACTATGAACGTTGGGGTTGGAATTAAATCATTTATTTGTATCTAAGAATGACTACCAATTTAATAGAAAAGAAACTTGAATGGAATGAGTCAGACTTTTGAATTCAAAAAAGTTTGAAGCAAGTCATAAAGCTATCATGTCAATCAATGACGAAAATTTCTGTCTCCAAACAGCTACTTGCAAGTGCATCTAAATGGCTGGCCCATCTCCCAAGCTTGTATGTTTTGTATATACGTTGAATCAAATCATTAATTGTCCATTGATTCCATTAGCATGGTCCACCAATAATACTATCAGATGCCGGAAAATTAGGTAACTCCCACGTGGGAGGGAAGTTGAGTTTCTCATCAGGTGATTAATACGCAGTATGAGTACGTCCAAATGTGGAATTATATCCTCCGAATTTTCAAGGGCCATTAATGTGATTTGGACATCACGTAAGGTGTAGTGCACTTTTCAACTGCTGGTCCCTATCTCAGATTAGGCCATTGGGCAAGTGGGAAGGCTGTTAAATAAATAAGATGACTTTTTTAAAAGCTCATTCCATGGCTCTCAAGCTCCTTTCACTTTGCCATCAGTCACCATCACAATGTACGGTGCAGATTTCTCCCTAGATAGTGTCAATGTATGTACGGTTACGATAAGTGGTATCCAATGCCAACCATTGATGGACGCAGCCCGAAAAGTTTCATATGTAGAGAGCAGCGGTGACTTTAGATTTGTTGTCCACATCCAATGGAAAAAATTTAAAGATTAGCGTTTAGAATTATTTGCACCTATTTTTGGCACAGGAGGTGGATCAATAAAAGGCCGCCCATGTCAACGTTAATGGATTAATGCTGGCGAAAATTGTATGAGGTTGATCTTCCTGTGGCACATACCCACGGATGCCACGTGGCCACAATTAAGGATATCAATTAATGAGGCAGCATAATCAATTCTATTACGTATCTAGTTATGATACACTTAATGAGGTCGTCTTTCACATTCCTTTCAAATTATGAGATATTCTTAGAGATTTTTGGAGAGTAATATTCTTGAAGGTTCTAAATATTTGACTATCGAATCTTTGGGAACAACATTCCTGACATTCCTCTTTGGTTGCCTAAACTCGGTGGGTAGCGGAATATTCCGTACTTCATGAAACGAAATCGGCACTGGATTTCAATGCAAGGGAGCATAGGTGGCGGCTGGACTACGTTACTGATAGAACTTCATTCGACATTATATTTTGTTGCAATAAATGCTCTTTCAATAATCATGACCATCAACTGATGTATGGCCTCGTCGTCTAGCCATATATCTGTTAATATTCCCAGCTTAAATACAAAACTAATCGGCATGTGTATGCACCAACTTCGCCTGAGCTTTCTTATATTCTTGAACATATTAAATGTTTATTTGCACATCACGAAATACGACCATTATCTCTTCAAGAGAAATAGTTGGAGAGGTTGATGCTTGTTCTTGATTTTTGGTACTGAGTGTCGGACTACTAAAATTTAAAATTTTGGGGGCTGCTTGAACCGACACATCCTTGGTTGGAGGTAGTGCGGTCAGCGTGGAGGGTTCAACTCCAACAATTCGATTACTCATATTCATTTTTTCAATTGGTAATATCGCACCTATAAGCTAAAGACAAGGTCCCACCGATTGTGCTAAAAATCTATTGTGTTCGCATGGTCGATGCTCAATGAACATTTTTGGCAACCAAGTATTTTGTGGTCCCACCAGGCATGCCAAACACTTGTTGTGTTCACATGGTCGGTGCTCAATGAATATTTATGGCAACCAAAAAGTTTGTGGTCTCTTCAATCCTACCAAAAACCTGTTGTTCTTGCACGACTGGTTCATAATGGATATTTATGGCAATCAAGTACTTTATGATGTCCCACTGGGCATGCTGAAAACCTATTGTTTTGTGGATAGCCAAAATTGTTGTACGACCGATGCACACTAGATATTTCTAACAGCCAAGTAGTTTTTAGTCCCACCGGTCATGCCAGAAACTTGTTGTGTTCGCATGACCGGTGGTCAATGAATATTTATGACAACCAAATAGTCCCATCACGTTTGCCAAAAACCTATTGTTTTTTATTTATAGTTTCTGTCACATGATAAGTGCGAGTGTGCTGGAATTGAATGTGCGCGCGGCTCAATTTAAACTGAACGACTATGACCCCAAGCACCAAGATAAGTGGATACATAGAATGTGACTAAGATCAAATAAGATTGGTCGCCTATTCATCCACTTATATAGTATGTTAAAAGGATTAGGTGATAGTTAGTTGGTAAGGTTTGTCTTTTGATAATATGTTATACCTTTGCCTTCCATACGAAAAGACTTTTCAAAGTAGATAAAAGAAAAAGAAAGGAATTCTTTTAGTCGGTCACAGAGATTAGCTGTAAAATACATTTCTGAATAGAGAACTCTAATTGATGCTCAAACCGAATCCAGCATACGAGCGTGGATTCGAATTATAATTAAAGTTACCAACTACTTGATTAACGCTGCGGATTACACTACAGAATGTAAACAACAAGCAAAAGTAAAGGATTACATTAAGAAATGTAAATTGACTTGATGGTTGAAAGATAAATTTGATTTCAATAAGTTGGTATGAGACTATTTGGTTTGCTGAATTCCCTTGTTATTTATAGCCTTAACCTGACCACGTAGATTCTTCTCACATTCTAACGGTTACTGTAACCGTTTCAATACTATTGACCTTCTGAATACTTCACACGTTCTGATGGTTGTTATAACCATTTTAGCACTACATGGCCTTCTGGAAACTTCCTTCTAAATTTTGCCACTTGTCCTAGTAACCGCTCAAGTCTTCTTATTGACTCGATCGTATTCCACTTGGCCGCTCAGTCGAGCTCTTAGATGATTATTGGCCGATTGATTGACCTTATAGATGATTATCGGCTGCTTGGTTGACCTTTTGGATAAATATTGGCTGCTTAGTTTACTTTTAAATTCATTTCGACTGCTCAATGTCTTATTGTATTGTCAGTTATAATTCCGTAAAAAACGTTTTAAATATCATTAAAGATATTTAGCTCAGTATATTTTTTCCTTGCTATAACAACTTATCTTTTTCAACCGAAATAACAAGTTTTTAAGTTTCTACTATTCATTTGAAAAGATTAACATCTATTCTTTCATAAATGACATATACAACCAGTGATTGAAAGGATAATTAGAATACATGTCCGGTCTCTTGCCTATCTATCTTGACATGGGAACACTGTTAGTTGAATTAAACCTTTAGGCGCGTGTCCAGGAAACGTTGCTCTCGAGTTCATCTTACCATACCCCTACCCAGCAAACTTCTCGTACATCGAATCATCACATTCTCATGGTATTTTTATATATTTTACATACAACAAAGAACATGTAAAGGCATAATCTATAGTAGACCCTGGCCCAAACCAGAACCAGAAAAGGGGAACCGTTGGATCAGATTGCACTGATTTCCGGGCCCCATTCACCGCACCGCGGAATCCGGATTAAACTTTGTGGTACCGTACTACCTTTCCCGCCAAAATTCCACTTGAATAGGACATCAGTACCAGTAAACCGGTAGACCTCACCATGGTGAATTCCCGGCACAAAAATCATCCCGGGATGTTCATCACGTGGACGACTTTGTTGGGAATAATTCAAAACC
The DNA here is from genome assembly GCA_021015155.1 of Magnolia officinalis. NCBI lineage: Eukaryota > Viridiplantae > Streptophyta > Magnoliopsida > Magnoliales > Magnoliaceae > Magnolia > Magnolia officinalis. The sequence continues at coordinate 50,070 of JAJHSJ010001083.1, forward strand.
GAAGGTTTGATTCAAGAGTCATGTGTGGCCCACCTAGTGAGTGGATCAGCCTAATTTTCGAGAAATATGATCTATATGGTGGGACATGACGTTTTCATGGTACTGATTTCCTAAAAATTTCCATTTTGTTAGGAAAAATGTTATGGTACCACAAGTTGCGGTACCGTTGCGTGTATGTGATCAATTCTCGTGGATCATATCCGGGGTCAGACCGGGTCGTGCGGTTCTCCACTTTCTTACCAGACACGTGAATACCACTCACTCGCGCATTTTAGTACACATATTATTGGTTTGCTAAATTGCGCTTCCGGAGATTATCGGCGGTTTCTCTCCAGAAACCCGGCCATGATCACCTTCTTCTTATACTCGCTGGAATCGACGTCGACCTCTCTGGCACCCTTTCCGGCACTCCCGCCGGAATCCATGGCCGTTCTCAGGCGAGGGATGAGATAGAACCAAGCCGACGTGCAGACAATCGCGCAGACCCGGCCCCACAACAGCAAGAATGCAAGCGCCACCATCAGAATCGACATTCCTACAACGGCATCCAGCTTCACGGTGGACGCGTTACTTCCCGATGAGTGTGTCAGTTTCCGGTTGGCAAGACGTGAAGTACCTACGTGCCGTGACTGTTTCCCGTTGCCGGTTGGAGGGAACGTCGAGGAGGCACTTAGGGCTGACCCTCCCAGCCTGGGATCCGGCGAACCGGGTTGGCTGCCGGTCTTCCTGGAGTCAGTTTTCCGGCCGAGAGTCAGGGATTTGTTACTCGTGTCGCGTTTTGGCGGGATCGAAAGGTCAGGGGGCTTTGTTTCCTGGTGCTGCGGTAGCTTTCCGCCTCCGTGCTTGGCCTGGGAAAGTGCTGAGAGAGTGAGAACAAGCTAACTTACGCCGGAAACCGACAAGCCCGGGAGCTAACTTGCACCATAGACCCGGCGCTTGTTGTTTTCTTCTAGTTTATCGCGGTTCGTTTGCGCGAGAAATTAGAGCTTGTGTTTTCTCGTGAGATTTTCTTTTCTTTTCTTACACGTATACTAGATCTCGACCATTCATTAATTGGTCCCATCATGTTGTGACGTGGCTCAAAAACCAGGCAGGTCGGCTAAATCTAGCAATTGATTGATGGAAGCGGATTAGCTGTTACCCCGGTAACACAAAAGTGGGTGTTATCCTAACCGTGTGGGGCCCACCTTGATGTATTTTAAATATCCATGCCGTCCATCTGTCTTTCCATCTCAATTTAGGATATTACTCCAAACCTTAAGGAGATCTAAATCTCAGATGGACCACACCACTAAAAACAGTGAAGAACGGCCATTAAAAGCTGTCGGGTCCATGAAAGTTTTGGATTAAGATGATCTTTGTATTTTCCTTCATCCAGGTCTTCTTTATATTATCAAGAGGTTGGATGGAAAATAAACATTACGATGGGCCCTTTGGAATTTTTAATGGTGAGGCACTCAATCACCACTGTTTCCTGTGGTGTGGTCCACCTAAGTCTTTGATCTGCTTGATTTTTAGTATCGCTTTCTAAAATTTTCTAGAGAAACGGATGGACGGCGTGGATATACATAAAAATAATCAAGGTGGGTCCCACGGTAAGGTTAACACCCGCTAAGGTGTTTCCCGGATAGCACCTAATCCGCTACCCTAATTGAAACCTTTGAGGACTGCAATTGTGTGGTGGTAAAAAAGTCCTGTGATAATCAACTAAGATCTGATGGGCGTGATTTTCGGTGTACGGCCCAAGAAATCAACGGCCGTGATCTCATGCACGGGTACCAAGTTTGATGAGATTGAGTACACGTTAATAAACTTAGATGCGAGCAGCTGGCAGTTGAGACCATACGCTCCCCACCACAAACACCCAAGAACTTGGACGACGTGAAGGCAAAACAAAGGATATTTTTGTCCAGAGAAAGTGCAACGATGTCCTGCAAACATCCATAGTCTACGTGGCATGCATGCTCATCAATTCAAACCATCCAAAACGTGGGCCCCACCATGGAAATTGAGCATGCACAAAATCATTTTGATTGGACCTTGCGAACCTCCGATTAGATAACATTCGTTTTTCGAGCTGCGACGGCGACTTCTTTCATCTCAACCGTCTATCCGATGGCTGCTAAATGGAAGCTAGAATCATCAGTTCAGTGCGAAATTCAGTGATATGCTGTCCACAGCGAGTCCCGCAATCTGAACGGTTTGGATTAAAGTACATCTATGTCGTGCATACGGTGATGGGACATATCCAAATCACAATAAATGCACCGCCCTGATGATTACGAGTTCCATCCGTTCATTGAGACTTTTTCATCATGACCGTCTATTGAGTGGGCCACGGTCTGGACAATCTGGATTGGTGAATCGCTTCAACATTTCGATGCGTATGAATGACCCACCACAAGCTGCCAGATTCCGGTAATCGTCCATCCCGAGAGTGTCTTGTATACTCGCTCGCATAAGAATCCACATGCCACATGTGTGCAAGATCCAGGCCACTCATCATTGAGAAGATCTCAATCTGCTCATCAGCTAGGCCACGCATTCACTTTGAGATGGCGGTTTGGTTCTATATCTAACCGTCCATCTTCTAATAAAATCAGGGCCCGGTTGATGAGTCGATGGACCTGATTCTCAGGCCAGGGCATTCCCCACTCGACGAATGCCCCGGATCCCACACGTGTGGGCCACGTCGAAAACAACGGTCAATCTCATGCGAGCGAATACACTTCCGAGAAATTCATTCGTCAGAGTTCAATTTTCAGTACCTTTCGAGCTCTGTCCACAACAGCTTGATCTGACACAGGATCGCCGGCCTCTCGAATCTGATTCATCGCGGCCACCTCGACGTTAACGACCTCGATCTCCTCCCTGATCTCCTCGTCCTCGTACTGTCCTGTGTCGCGTCCTCAACGATCGCAGCGTCGACAGGCACTGTCTTCCTTACCGATTTCCCTCCCCGAAACCACGACCAGAAAGACCAAGGCGATTTCTTGCGGCCGATATTTCGGGGCGGTTTCTTCGGGGCGGGATCCGAAACGTTCCGGCCAAAACAAGAGAGAAAGCATGAGAACTTGGATTTGGATTTCCGGGATTTTGGGGAGTGTTTGGGCGCCATTGGGAGGATAGGAGGAATTAGGAAAAGAGGATTTGAAATCGAGAAACAGCATCTTCCATATATTTCAGTTCTATTGAGAACCCCAGCAATAATATAATAATTTTAAAAAGAAAATATAATAATCAAAGGAAATTGGAATACAAAAATGAGGATATCTGATGTGGTTGTATTTTAAATTTCAATTTTATTCTATTTATTTCTTTCGTTTGGTGATGACTTGACGGCGTGGATTCACGTTTTTCCTTACACTGATTATTTTACTAACATGCCACTGTACTATATCTGATATTACATACCTGTCCCGGAAATAGTAAAGTATATTACATACCTGTCCCGGAAATAGTAAAGTGCTATGTAAGTGGAAATAAAAAAATTAATTAATTAACGAGGAAAGGAAATCCATTTCCATTGTTTGTGCGAAAAAGAAGAGTGATGAAATTGATTTTCGTCAAATATCCATAAGGCTGTTTAGATTCGTGAAAGAAAAGGAAAAGGAAAAAAGAAAAGAAAATGTAATTGTTGTTTTTAAACCGGAATTTCTCGTCCTCGTGGGAAATACGGGGCCCGTTTGGAAGCAGAATTAAATGGTATGAAATTGTATAAGATGGAATTAACGCCATTATCGGCCAATGATTGCATGTATGGAAATATCATGGTATTTTAGCCATTAATTTTATGTCCGAGATCAAATTCTTCATTTGAGAAAAAAAAAAAAACAGTGTTAAGTGAAACATATGTTTGGTGGACCATGAAATTGTTGTTAACTGATCAAATTTCACAATTGATGCCAATCTGACAATCACCTGTTTGCTTATGTAACTCTAATGTCACGTGTAAAGTATAAAGTGCACATATGAATGGACAAGTGGATAAAACATATGCATGAATGCGGGGTCAACAAATGTAATGGATTTCAAAATTCATTAAGTCATCGTGTAATACCTACTGTTAGGATTTGTTATGACGGGATGTGTAGACACTGAAAAATCGGCATCCACGTTGTTGTGAAAAATGTTGTTGTTGTGGTGAATGATGGTGAGGGGTGATTAAGCTGACTTATAATTGTTGGAGTCGCCACTAGCCGAATGATCTCAGAATCCCGCGGTCGGCTAGAACCACGGAATACGTAAGGTTGGAGAAATCCGAGGATTCTCCGACCTTAGATTGACTCCTGGTCTACGATCCGGGATTCCGGGTAAGGGACCTCGGTTACAAAGAGGGAAGGTGTTAGGCACCCTCTCTGCCCGTACAAGTGTACGGTCTCGACTTAGTGTGGTAAAATAATCTCAAGGGATGATGATGATGCTACGGACATGATAAGACTAGTCACACGTGGATTTCTGATGTAGCAAGATCCGAGTATTTCGGCAGGCTACAGAGCATACGTCTCCGACAATGTGTCTAGAGGGCGGATGTGATGATGCTTATGCAAAGAGATAAGAAAAGTGGACTAGATCACTAGGAATTTCTGATGTGACAGGATCCGATATACGGCAAGTCACAGAGCATACATCCACTAGAGATCTAGAGAAGCAGGGGGGTTGAGAAGGGAGTAGATGTCATGATGAATGCTTGTAGAATGATGGATTTTTGGCTTGATTCTTGAGTAGGCTAAGATGTTGATTGAACCATTATCATTCTAGGCTAGGCTCAGGGGGTTTGTAAGGTTGGAGTAAGGCTGGGAGATGGTTGGAAAATTTGGGAGTTTGAAGGCTTGGGACTCCTTCCCTTCCTTCACTCTCTCCTCACTCTCTCTCTCTCTCTCTTCCTCTCTTTTCCT
>JAJHSJ010001020.1:0-44576 GCA_021015155.1 Magnolia officinalis
TTTTAAATTCCATAGATTTTATGTAAGGACTCAATATAATAAGACTTAGGCCTATGGAATAAGATAGTTGAATAATATTCTCTTTTATGAAAATTATCTTGTTTCTCTATGATAGTTGTTGAAGGGGAGAAGTGATATCTAGTTTAAGACTAGAGGACTGTTGAGCTGCTCAGTCTTGCATTCTTTTCTTTTTTGGGCTTTTTTCGCAGTATCTAGCATTCAGCTAGAGAATTGTTGGGTTCTTTCCCACAATCTTTCTTTTTTTATCTTTGATCTATTTGCTTCCCCTTTCAGGGTTTGCATTACAGCACCAATGCATTCAAACTTCAAATGAAAATAAAAGAAGAAGAAATTACAGCATGCATTAGAATCCAACTATTTCACATTAAAAGACTGCAGATCTGCCACTCACCGTTAAAACAAAAACCCAATTCAGATCAAATGGCATTAAAAAAAAAAAAACACACACACACACACACACACACACACACAAAAGGGAAAAGAAAGAACGTACAATACAAAAAGTCCAGAGTACCCATCGAATTTCTATTGAAACAAGTTCAATGAGATATACTTTTCGGTTGGTTTTCCCAATGGCAATCTAAAATCAAACATAATCACTAGTCCCCACAAAACAAAAAGAAGCAAAATTCTAAAGAATATATGCCCACCAAAAAAGAGCTAATTCTTCAAAACTATGAGAACCCACATTCCAAATGGAACTTTTACCCATCACAGACAAAAAAGAAACAAAATCGCATCACCAACAAGCCCAATTCCAAGAACATATGTGAAAAAAGAAGAGATTTTCATACATTAATGCAGAAATGGAAGAACGCCCAAGAAGCAAAAAGCTATATTCGAAGAGGCTATGACAGAAAAGCAGAAAAAGAAAACCTGGCTATGATGGTAGGAGAAGCTCGCCTTTTTATAGAGAAATATCTTTTCAACAAGAAGAGTCCGAGACTCCGAAGAAATCAAGGGAAGAATGGTAATTTCGGATACTTTTGGAGAAGGGAAGAGCCAGAAAGATTCATGTCGATTTGAGAGAGCGAAGGAGAGAGAGAGAGAGAGAGAGAGAGAGAGAGAGAGAGAGAGAGAGAGAGAGAGAGAGAGAGAGAGAGAGAGAGTATCGAAGAGATCGTCTGCCGCTGAAAAACCAAGACAAAGAACTCGGCTCTTTCCGAGAGACGGAGATCAAGAGAGACAGCTGAGAAGAGATGGCGTTTTTCCCAGTCTTTTTATAAAGCGGGGTGCAAACCGAGCGGGTTAGGTGCGGGGAGTTGGGAAGAATGATGGGCTCTCACGTGGATGGATACCCATGCACCAAAAAAGTCCGGACCGTTTATTTAGTGGACCCTATATCTTATAATCAAGACCGTTGATCAGATAGTCCCTAACGTTGGATATTCTATGACCGTAAAATAAGACTCTGGAATGGAATATAATAGACATCCAGTAAACGGTCTCTTTGCATCTAAATCTGGACGTTCATCGTAACGGTTCATTTTCAGGCTTTTGACGCAAGGGTTGGGATAATTTTTTGCAGATGTTCAATTTACATTGGGAACGATCAAACCAACAGTCTGGATCACCAATCTATTGGCCTCAACTGTCCAATTGTCAAGGGTACTGTGTATATTCCCCTCTCGAGGTTCATTCATAATTTGGAATATCTATTCGGGGGAACCAGAAGAGGAGTTATGATACTCGATCGAGGAGTAGCCTCGAGCTAACAGTTTGCTGTGGACGCGTGCTATCCATTGCCGGGAGCCCGTGTAACTAAAAGCTTTGTGGGGCCCACCGTCGTGTCCGTGTGACATCCACTCCGTTCATCTGATTCTCTAGCTTGTGTTAGGACTTGACCACGTACATGAGGCAGATCCAAATCTCAAGTGGGTCACACCACTGGAAACATTTTGGATGGAGTTGTCCACCACTGAAACCTTTCCGGAGCTTTATGCGCAATCCAATCCGTTCAAAAGATTATTCCCAGCAGGATGAAAGGGAAAGAGCAATATCATCCTGATCCAAAACTTATTATGCATATCCTTCAATGCTATTTATTTGTTGTGATGTGGCCTACTTTAGTTTTGGATCAACTCACATCCTAACCTGACCAGTAACATCGGATGGACGGAGTGGATGCTAGACAGACATCACAGTGGCCCATCGGAGCTTTTGGCACGGGATCCTTGTAAGAGGGGTTGCAGGAACTATTCTTCCTTTTGTGGTTTGTAATTGCCTATGGTTACATGTAGAGCTTTGGTGTGGCATGCCCTATGATGGATAGATCATACTCCACTTACCAATAATCTCCTCCGTAGGACATTCTAAATCCTTGAATTTATGTCCTTCTAACAGACAATTAAACAAACAAAGACTCAACTGAACGAATGCAGACATTTGAATGGTTAGGATCTACACTAACTATTATGAGATTAAACTTAAGTTTCATGGCATGATTTATAAGTTTAATCCAAACAAGTTGGTGTTGTACTGTATTTCTTGTTTATTCGAAGGAATAAAAGAGAAAACTGCATGAATTATTACAGGAAAAAACTTAGGAGATGTATTATAAAACTTGGGGAGAAAATGATTGGACACAGGCGAAATAAATGTATAAAATTAAAAATAAAAAATTAGTTTGATTTCATGGCTGAAAAGCCAGCATGAAATTATTTTTCTACTAAAACAAGAGAATACAGAAGTGAGTAAAACCATCTCTATATGGTATTTATTAACTTAAAGAAAGCATATAGGATCCTTAAAGAGTTAAAACAATTGTTTGACTTTTGATAAGAAAATGTTAGCTTTTTTCTGTGATTTTAATTTTAAAAATCATATAAACTTTTAAGTGTGTTTAATTAGACAATTAATTAAGTAATTTTAAGATAACAATCTTTTTAAATTCAAGCTTTTTTTCCGTAACGCCTAGCCTTCGTTTTCATATAATGGGAATATGTGAAAAACACTCATAAAATCAAAGATCTCTCTTCTTAAGAGTTCATTAATTGCATAAAGTGTAGAGTTTTACATCTCTACAAATGTATCATCATAGCAGGTAGGTCTAAGATCGAATTCACCACCAATCGTCGTCGAATTATATTTTTCCTAAAATTAATAAAGTGGTCCCCAATATTCAAAATAAGTGGATGCATGACTTTATAAAACTTCAACCAGGTGTTTTAGGCTTTACATTTATTTTGCGAACTCTGTCCTACCTAATTAGTGGATCAACTTAATTATTGACTAACACATTAACATAATGCTGCCTATCTAATGGATGGATTAGATCTCACATCTACATGCCATGATGACAAACGTGTGTTCTTGAGTTGTATTTCACACCTGTTGGGCTTAAAAAAATCTCATTTCTGAAATAGCAGGGTTAAATGTAACTTTCCTATAACATTACCTGCAGGCTATGGGGCCACTATGATTACCATTCAAATCTATTTTGTTCATCATTTATTTTTTTGTCAAATCATGTTAGGATTTGACTCCAAAAATTAAATAGATTTCAAGGCTTAAAATGAGAGGCATCTTGTTGTATGACTCTAGAAATTTTGTACATTCAAGACTTAATGGGCCACGCCATAGGAAATGGTGGGCAATTAACGCTCACCATTTTAAACTTTGGTGGGGAAATTGTTTTTCTTGTAAGTATTTTATTGACAAATCAGCTCCGGAATTGCTAGAAACAAGACGCGGATTAGGTACCGCCCGCCTGTTTCCAGCTCTGGACAGGCAGAGGCTCTGAGGAGCCACCATCATGTATTAAGATTATCCACCCCGTCCATTCATTTTTTTCATATCATTTTAGATTAATATCCCAAAAATAAGACTGATCCACGGCTCAAGTGTAACACACCACAGGAAGCGGCGGTGCTAAGGATGCCGACCATTGAAACTTTTTAAGGCCCACCATGTTGTTTATTTGCCATCCAAAATGTTGATATGCTCATATGTACCTGTATGAAGTGAAAAAACAAACATCGTCTCGATCCAAAACTTTGTGATTCACAAAAAAGTTTCAACGGTAGTAATTACATCCCAATTATGTGGTCTACTTGAGCCTTGGATCCTCCTTATTTTTGGGTTCCAAATGTAAAATGATATGGAAAAATGGGTGGATGGTGTGGATGATATCCATACAATCATGTTGGCCCCTTGGAGCCCAGCCTTTCCTGAGCTGGGAACAGGCGGGGGTAGTACCTAATCCGCACCCCTAGAAACAATGCTAGCTAGACCCTTGGAAATGTGGTCCCTACAATGATATTCGGGCACAGATTAGGTACTACGCTTGCCCGTGCAGAGCTCATGACAGGCTAGACATGTAGCCCCTATATTGGTGGAGAGCGGTTACGGCAGGAGGACACATCAGCAAACGAAATCATTAGCCCGCATTTGTACTCGGGTCCATAAAGAATTCCAAACGTCTCTTCTTTTTTTTTTCTTTTTTTCTTTTTTCGCTTTCTACCTATTCCCAAGGACATATTGCTGCGAAAAGCTTTCACAGGAAGTTCCTACGCAAGGATGTTGGGCGGGACCCACAACAAAAAAATTTTTTGGAAATCTACTGTTCCCAATGGGCCAATGTGCATTGTTCCCAGAAAGTTTCTATAAAAGGCTTTCACAGAAAGTTCCTGTTCCCAGCCAATGTGGGCCCCCAGGAAGTTTCTACTTGAATGAGGAAAAGGGGACGCGGATTTCCTGCAAAAGCCTTTTCATGAAGTTTCAGTGGCGCAAGGATGATGGGTGGAGCCCACCACCATATTAATGGGAATTCTATTCCGTTCATCTGTTTTGAGATCTCATTTTACGACATTATACAAAAAAAATGAGGTGGATTTAAAACTCAAGTAAGTCATACGAGAGAAAACAGTGGGGATTCAGTGAGAACCATTGAAATATTCTTATGATTATAAAAGATTGTTTCAGACTAAATTTTTTGTATTTCTATTTCATTCCAGTGTTAATGACCTTATAAACGGTTTGGATGACATATAAACATCAAAGTGGAGCTCAGAAAGGTTTCAATGATAGGTATGTCTTTTCCCAATTTTTTCTCATGTGGCCCACTTGAGTTTTGGATCCATCTCATTGTGGGTCTTTTGTCCTAAAATGATATCTCAAAATAGATGAACAAAGTAGATTTTCAAAAAAAGTAGCTGTGGGCCTCACCCAACATCCTTACGCACGAATTTTATGCTGAAGGCTCTGCCACGGAATCCAGAAAGTAGAAAACAAGAGAAGACATTTGAGGTTCTCCCCGGACTAAGTACAAATGCGGGCAACGGCCTCCGTTTGCTGATTTGTCGTAATTACTCAACATGCGGCGGCCAAAGCTCTGCACAGGCGGAGGTAGTACCTAATCCGCCCCCTGAAATTCCGCGTTTCCTCTGACGAAGGATTGTGTCCGATGGACAAACAGTTTGCCTGGATTCCGACTTGGGATAGTCAGCATGTGTGGCCTCTTACGTAACACGTGCTGATATCGCACGATTGTTTGAACCGTCCATATTCTGAGTACCACTATTACCAATATATGGTCCAATTACTGTATTTTATTGGTGATCCTGACCTTCGATTTCTAGGGTTTAGCGTGAGCCGTTAACAATCATCCTTTCACGTTCAGTTTTTAGCGTGGCCCGTAACATACATCTATAGCGTTAATGATTCCGATCATGTCACCAAGCGTTACCGTTCCGATCATCTGACCATTCACACATATCATAGAGTTAATGGTTCCGATCATCTTACCATTAACCATTCACACATATCATAGAGTTAATGGTTCCGATCATCTGATCATCACAGCATGAGGGTCGCATGGGAGCAACGCATGCTTCTAATCTATGTCGCAACGGAGGCAAAACAAACTCATAAGGGCAAGATCCGTTTGAGGTCCAACCTGGACGTCTGAACGAAAAATAAAAAATAAAAAAATGTGCACATGGTATGAAACGATTCGCACGTGATTGTTAACGGTAAGAGATCCTGTGATTGGATGCACTAAATTTCCGTGCTCCGTATCATTTTATTTCCACGTGGTACATATGAATGATGATCTGAACCATGAATAATGTGTATTCGCCTATCGATTGACTGATGATATAAAAATTATCTTGATCTGTCTAATCCTAACCGCTTAACAAATGAGAAGTTCTCACTAAACATGAACAGTAAGGATCCATTTTCACCCACCAGTTGGAGGGTTAGGATCGTACAAACAGTGGGAACTTCGATCGATAGCCTGTTCGCTGTTGGACCTAACAAATCGATAGTTTCCAACCCTGTCAACTTATGGCACGCTTGCAGCAATGACTTGGATGTACGTTACCCGCAGTGGATCTCACCTACTCGTAAAGCGCTCTCATGACCTTCTAAGCTGTGGTGTCTCATCCACGTACACGTGTCATAATTGCATGCCCATCCATAGTGTCCAAATGGTATGCCTCATCATGGATGGATGGATGGATGGATGGGGGGTTACAGCTTGGAAACCACAGTAAGTGGATGATGGTGGCAATTAAAGAGACTTAAAATTACATTGGTAGACGGTCCAAATTTAACGGGGAAGCCGATGGTTAGGATTCTTCTATTCGCAGTCTGGTCGTATGTTCCGTCTCACCCACGGTGGTGAACTATCACCTAGAGTATTTCATGGGTTGTTGGCTGGCACGCGACCCACGTTGGAGGACCGAGTTTGGTAATTGCAATATTTAAGGGGGCGAGGAGAGGACGGACGCGTATTGCCTACTGGACGCTACTGGGCGGCCCTCTGTGAGACCCACCATGACGTATTTATTTTATCCACGCCACTCATCCATTTTTTCAGAACATTTTAAGGCATGAGAACAAAAATGAGAGAAATTCAAATCTTATGTAGACCACACCACAGAAAAAAGTGGCGATTGAACGCCCACCATTAAAAACTTCCCGTGTCCAAAAAAGTTTTGGATGAAGCTGATATATTTTTTTTCCCTTTCATGCAGGTCTGTGTGACCTAATTAACAGGTTGAACGGAAATAAACATTACAATGGGCCATAGGAAGTTTCCAAGGGCGAACGTTCAATAACCGTTGTTTTATTGTGGTGTGGTCTACCTGAGATTTCAATCTTTTTCGTTTTTGAGTTCATGTAATAAAAAAATCAGTAAAAATAGATAGACGGAGTACAAAAAACGCATACAACATGGTGGGGCCCAAAGAAAATTGTCGAGTAGCCACCTCGCCAGTGGGCAATCCGCGTCTGGCGAGTACGCTGTGGCATTTTTTTTGTCGGCGTCCTGAGACTCGAATTAGCGAGAACTTTGTCAAAGTCAAGCATGAGGGTGGGTCGCACCTAATATCGTGAAAATTCTATTAAGGCAGTTTGGATTCGCGTGTAACAAATTTGATTTTATTTATTTTTATTTTTATAAAGAAAACGTTATTTATATAAAATAGTGAGAAACGAAGAGCCTTTTTCTCTTATTTTTTTCAATGTAATTTTCTTTACAAATATTTTTATTTTTGTTTAGGGTAAAATTGGACCAAGCAAGATAAATAAACATGGTATGTAAAGTAGGTTGGAGAAGTGCTCAGTTCGACAATCTGGAACGATTTCCACTATTGATTCGAGGATCGACCACCAATGATCAACCACCAATAGAAGGATTGACTTTGGTCGAGATCTTATTACAATCAGCTAACGACTATTGAAATGGACCCAATCTGCCTCAAAGAGGCCTCCTCTTTGCAATTAGTAGTTCGGATCGATCCATGGGGCTCCAAACCCTCGACCAGGAAGTCGACATTAACTTTCCGACTAAGAAGTTAACCTCGGCCTCCCGTTCAGGAAATCGACCTTGGTCTCCCAGTCTGAGACTCGATTTAGGTCATCTATCGCGATCTCCTCAAAACTTGATCACTTGAAAATTTTGTCATTAGGAGATCTCTCTAAAGATCTCGAAAAAATGAATACGATATGTACGGAAAGAGATCTCTTCCGTGATACGCTTTTACTATATAGAGATATTACCATATACGTTACCAGTATAAAAAGGACTATAAATAAAAATCTTACCTATGGAAAAAAAGTATACACAAAATACATCATAAGTTCTACTAGACCCAGAGTCTCTGCCCTAACTTTAACATCAGAGGATCCCCAGTTATAACTGCGCAGCGGTTTAGTGAGTACGTCCATAACTTAACATCAACAAATTTTTAAATAAGTTGTTTAGAAATATATATATATATATATATATATTATAACTTGAAAATGGAAAGTGAAGAGTGCACTAAAGATAGATTATAGCTCATGCATCACATTGTTATAGGTGACACAGTAGCATTTGTTGGATGCTTGGCACATGTCACATGTTTGGCATGTCAACACATGATATGTGAAGCACTTAAGATGATTATAACACATTTTACTGCTTGAAGATGAAGGTGACACGTGCATATTACATGTGGTGCATTGGGCTAACTAGACACCGGCACAATTAAAAATGAATAGTTATTTACACGTGTGTAGCACATATGGTGCTTTAAGATGGATTGGGGCACATTAGAAGATGTTGAGCACGTGAAGATGGCCAGCTGCATGTCATACATTAGCATATTTAAAGCTCACGAAAGCATATGTAATTAAAGATCTTTGGCACATGTAAATTAAGCAAACCAAAACACAACTAATTAAGACATACATTTCTTACATACCTAGCTACGTTTGCTTATATACCATAGTATATATGGGGTTTGATTGTTCTTTAACCATGAAAAAAAAGTAAGGAATCAAGGCTTTGATGATATGTATTTTATCTTAATTTACGAAGTTATTATGTGGCTAACAAAAATGAATATTGATGAGTTCATCTATCAAGTCTATTGAAACTCATATGAGCCAATAAGTAATACATTTGGGCCTGTTTTGGAGGGTGGATTTGGAACCTTTTGGATTTGAAATCCTCTTATTGTGTTTAACACCTTGGATTGGGAATAAACTTTAATCCAAAAGTAGGTATGCACGGTATATTTATTTATGGGGGTTTGAATTTAATTATTAAATCAACTTTAATATATCTAATTAGTGACGTATGTAATATTTGACACAATTGTTATAATAAGCTTGTTGAAATATATGCTTTGCTAGAAAATGGTGAAATTACAAGTCTCAAATGGGCCACAAGCACAAGATCATGTTTGAGTAATTAACCAACGATTTTTAACCGTTGATTTACATGGATAATGTTTGGACAATATTGATCATCATATTAAAGTAACTATAGTGATGCAATTGATAATCTAATTGTTTTGGGATATCATTAGTGGGCCATGTGCCCAATGGAATAATAATATAGTGACACACATATTACACATGCAACTTATATGTAATCCAAGCTCTCCTAGTGGATTTCAAATCCCCCTGCGCCAAACAACTAGAGGATTTAAAATCTACTCCAATGTCCTCATATCACCACAAATTCATGGTGCCAAACGATCCTTTAGTTTTTTAAGAAATCTCCTATAAGTAAGATATTACAAATTATATATTCATCAAGTGATTTTTTTATTACACAAATTTATGGTGGATACCATGATATTGAGGGACTAGATCAAATTAAGTGACATGGTATCATTGGCTTCTAATGTGGTGGAGCGCATGGAAGATCATAAGGTAATAGAGTACTATAACTAGTATCTCTCTATATATATATCTTTTATCTCCTGACCTTTTTTAAAAAAAGTCCTGTACATTTGTTTATATGCCACAGATAGAAACGTAATACTATCAGATTTTGGAGATTTTGAGTCATGGTCTATTGACGCAGGGGAGGACGTGAGGTCGAGCACCGTCTTCCTCAAGAGGATAAATATTCCGAATCCACGGAACTTCTCTGGACTCCTCACAGAGACTTCTCGAATCCACGAGAAAAGAGAGTAGAAAATAGAAATAAATTCTAAATAAATTCGAAATAGATTGATGAATGCATAAAAACGAGTTCACAACCCTTTAAATAAGGGTACTAAGCAATGGGAAAGAAATTAGAATCAAACTACAACTAGGACTCCTAGAATTCGCGACTTACTATAAATAGTAAACTTACTATTTATAGACGGTCGTGATGTCTACTAGTGCGCAAGGTTTTCGGCCAAAAATAGTAAGTGTCCTATTTGGCTTCGCCAACCTGTTCTCCTAATTATTCTAAGCTCTTTCACGTTGGGCGCAACTCCTAAAGCCCGACGGATGAAGAGTTATAAGCAAACTAAAACTTACTATTTATAG
The DNA here is from genome assembly GCA_021015155.1 of Magnolia officinalis. NCBI lineage: Eukaryota > Viridiplantae > Streptophyta > Magnoliopsida > Magnoliales > Magnoliaceae > Magnolia > Magnolia officinalis. Next base: position 10,282 of record JAJHSJ010001020.1, read on the forward strand.
TAAAACGAATTGAAACAGGGAAACGACCGTGAAATCAGGGTTTCTCGCAATTCCGAGCGTCGCAACCCGGCGTAGCTGGGTTGGTTGGCTAAAGTAGCTCGTTCTACCCCAAAAAATATATTTTTCGTCCGCTAACTCATCCCGGATTGCGAGATACGCTGATTTAAGGTCTGATGGTCCAGATCACTTCTGTCGCCGACCGGGCCTTTTCTGATCCATCTTTGCCATGTAATTGTCCGCGACCCGCTCTACATCATCTATCCACTGTGGGATAACCAGTGGTTAAGATGGCCAAACCATGGGCCCCATTAGTGAGAACTGAAAATATTGAATATATTTTGCATAACCTATGGTTCATGGGTGAACTAGGGCTGTTTTTGGATTCATGGAAAGCATATGATGGAAATACTATTTTTTAAAAAAAGTAATTTTATTTCAAGGAAATTGTGGGAAAGAAAACATTGATTTCTTTGTTTCATTAAGAAGACTTTCACATAAATTTAGGATTTATTTTTAAATTTTGTTTACTAAAAAAAAGTCTATATAATTACTAGCATATATTAAATTTGCACGTGCTATACATGTGCATGTGGTATGCCTTGAAAATAGATAGTGGGCAAAATCGTGAGGCACATGGTGCATGTAAGGTGTTTCAAGCTATACAGCAGCAGCACATGTGGCACAAGACATGCATTGTTATATTTGACACATTTGCACTTGAAGCTAGATGGCAACGCACATTGGCTCAGTAGGCAGTGTCTCATACTTAGATCCATTGAAAATGTCACATTGGCACATGTGAAGTGCCTTGCACATGTGATACATAAGCAAAGAATAATGGTAGTACATGTGGTACATTAGTACATGTAATGCTCAAGAGAAGATCAAGGATGTTATCATATGTGGCATGTTAACATATGTGACGCCTTACACATGTGGGGGTGCAAGAGAAGATAAATGATTATATATGTAATACATTGGACCGTTGAGAAATTTATTTTCCTTTTACCGTGAGAAAATGCATTACTTTCTTTGGACAGTGATGGAAAAATGTTTCTTAATTAAAAATGTTTTTTTCGTTTTTTCGGAGGAGGCGGCTCCACAAGCAATGGATATTTCCTTTCCTTGCCGTGAATGCAAATAAGCCCTTAAAGTACTCCTTTTCAACCATCCAACCGCACCTAACTCGCCGTTGCGTCGTGCTACAGCTTCATCTATGTGACCAATCCATTACCCCGTACAAATACAAAAACTATGTCTGACTTGTGTAGACACATCACTTTTGTGGGGGGAATGAGTTCACGTGAATGAGATCCACACCGTCCACTGGGTTCGTCACTCAATCCTTGGCCGTGACCCAAGCGATCACACCGATTGAAAACTCAGGTGGGCCTCACTACAGGAAATATTGTAAAATCATGCCTAAAACCTATAGATCCACGTGGCATGGCCACCTCAGATTCGGAATATCTTGATTTTTAGAAAGTCCATCATGGTGCGAAGCATATGGCATTTGTATAAAACTGTGGGCCCCACTTGCAACCAATGGTGGAATCGGCATCCCGACTCCTCCCAACGGTGTGGCCTACCTTAATTTTGGACGGGCTTAAATTTTTATTTTGAATGTGAAAATGACACAGCCCCACCTGATGGACGGTGTGGATCTCACACAAATCTCCCCTTGTCGTGATCGGTTAGTGGTCGGCACGTGCGGTTTTGTTACCTACCACATCCGTGTCTAACCCTGGGCACGGCAGGACAATCGACCACGTAACTGAATAGGTGGCGCATACGGAGATGCTGACACGTGGAATTAGCCCTTGCATGGAATATCCACCGAATATGTTCCAGAATCGTAAAAAAATCCCATTTAGATTCCCCATTGTCGGACGGCTCTCAGTTCAGCATTGGAATGTCACTCAAGTGTTGAAGATTGGATGGCCTCCTCGAACTATCCTCACCGTAGATTCCATGCATCTAAATTCACGCGATGATGATCATCAGGTGGGGCACACTACACAAAATTTGAACAACGGCAACAATTTCCCTTATCTGTTCTTTTTTAAAAAAACGGGTTTGGCCCACCTTATGATCCTATAAAGCTGGTATGGCATCTACGTTGTTAGGATGGCCAGATGATTTTATTTTTATTTTTTACTGATCTCGCTTGAGTTTCTGCCATTTCCACCGGTAGACTCGAGTGATTGAAGTTAGAATTCTTCTATCACGTTCAATTATTATTTTCGAAAACATTTATATAATGAAGGGTCCCGATTCAATGGAGGACCCCTCATGTGAGGGGACAGAACACTTGTCAGAGATCTGGGCCATTCATAAGGTAGGGTAAGTTGTGAACATGCCATGGATAAAAAATGATGTTGGTCCGCTGATCAGGCAGGTCAAATTCCTTGATATTTGGTATATGGCATGTTTACAATGCACACTACCTGGTGAATGGTCCAGATCTCCGACCTGTATTTGATGATGAGCAAAATCATCATCATGGTACATTTATTCAGTGGACCCACGTTTCATGAAGGCCACGAGGCGGTTGGGATTTCTGTTTTAAATGGGTGGTATCAGACGATCCTTGGGTGGTTTGACTGGACCAGTGCAATGGTGGTGACCATGTAATGAAATGGCCCACATCGAAGGATTAGGATCATCTGGTCAACATGATAATTTTCACCATGGTGGTAATTCAATGGCTGACATTGAAAGGCTGAGGATCATCTGATCAACATGGATTGTCCCAAGTAATACAAAAGAATAGGCTAGCCGGATTAGGATCAGTGATTGGCCATCCGACATGTCTGATTAAAGCGTTCCCTATGAAGGTGGGGACGTTATTCGCATTTTTACATTTTGATTTCTCAGGTATATACCCCATCCCGAAAGGTGGCCAATGGATCTGACGGCTGGATCAAAGCACACGAATCCTTAAATATGGGACACATTAAAATGGGGTCAGGTCACCCAAGTATCAATGAGTCCGGTACCTATTGACAGCTCTACCCAAATCTTTCATCAAAGTCCAACAAATAAACGGAATGTATTTAAATACTATTGCATTGGTGGCCTGTCTCTTATCCCTCTTTTATTATTATTTTGGTTTTTTTAATTGAGTTTTCCAAAGCTTTTTGCAAGCTGCCATTGTAGTTTTATAAAAGCCTATAGATGTGGACGTTTGACAAGATTGAGGTGTTGTTTGGTAGTCTTTGTACAGTGATGGAGAGATTATTGGTCTTGTCCCATTGGAGCTCTTGCTCTGTGCTTTTGTCTGTTTGGAGGGAGATTGAAAGCACTTCCATTTTAGGTTTTCAGTTTGAAAGTGAGGCCCATCGTTCACTCACCCAAACCGTTGATAATATGGACCCGCTGTGACCTTTAAATAGGCAGCCAAAGAAATAACATTCGTGAAAGAAAATACAGTAACGTTTCCTATTCAACTGACTACAGACAAATATTCTGCTGCTAGAATGTTCCAGTTCAAGGGGATTTATGATACATGGGCCATCCAAGGTTAAGTCCCATCATATTCAACGTTTTAGATCAATGAAACTCAACATACTGTGCAAAATCTCAGCCCCAGCATCATTACAGGGTTGGTCGGCCGGCTCAAGGATTAACCCAAACCCAACCAACCTCAAAAGGACAGCCCCAGACTCAATCCAACCTGAGCTAAAATCATAACGCAACTTGGGTTGGGTTGGACCAGGTAGCGTTAAGCATGTGGCCGGGATCACCTTTAAAAAATTGCAAAAACGTCCTTTCCTCAGGTTTAAATCCTTCCTATGCCCTTATATGACACTAGAAAAACGCATTATATGTGGTAGATATAAGGCTCAACCGGATTGATTGCCAGAGGACACAGCCAAACCATGCTTTTGGTTGAGCCTTTCCAACCCAAGCCTCCAACCCATAGCCAACCTCAAGCTAACCTGCCCCAAGTTCAAGTTGAACCCAATCGACGCCACACCACTACGTCTTGGAATTGATTCTGACACAAGTTCCCCTCTAAATTGACTTAAACCTGACCGAAGTTGCAACATTATACTGTTCTAAAACCACTTAAAAAGGTTTTGGAACTTCCTCAGCAAGCACTAAGGGGCCATTTGGATTCACACAATGTTAAGTTCCAAATGTGAGACAGTCTACGTTCAAGCACTCCATATGTGCACATTTGCCACCATCAATCTTCAAACGCCTGACACATGTCAATGCACACACTATAAATGCTATAAGGCCCCATCAACAGTAAACTCCCCACGTCTCCCAGCCCATCAGTACGTGTCCTTAATGCATTTGAAAAACAAGGAATAATATAAATTGTCCCGACAGCATAACCTAGATGAACTATTCCTTCATCACTTGACTTTGAGTCTGTGCTGACACAACTTTGCTTGCATCCAACAAAAATGACCCAAAGGCCCCTGCTCTTTAATCTGATGTAATTGTGGGACTGCCCTTTTCTTTTATAGGTTTACGCCTGCTGCCAGCTCCACCACAAAACCATTATGCAAACTCCAGCCTAGGCTTTCTCCATGGAGAGGAGTCTGATTTAAAACGGCTCACTACAGGGGTAATACAGGACCATATCTGTGATGAACGATACCCGATATACCAATTTAAAACCTCATTCCAGGATGCATCAAAACAAATTTAATAGCTTCGAATGATTTTTTTTATTTTTTTTTATTTTTCATCTTTGGTTGATAGAGGTGACAGCCCAGGAGATTCGCCTGGTTCCATAAAACCATTGTCAACCAAGTGCGTAATGAACCAAGTGTAATTACCATCCTCAGAATCTAAAATGATAATGGAGCAATCGAACTCTATCAAGGCCAACTTGAAAGCAATAAACTAAGGTTTGGAGCACGTCCCTCCACATGAATAGTCAGGAATTATGGGTGATTCAAAATCCCTTTCAAATCCCAGCAGCTGTAGACGCCCTTTGGTGCATCACAATAGCAGAGACTGAAGACATTTTTTTTTTATATCAGCACTCACAAGTCACACCAGTGGTTTTTCTGGGGGATTTTTGGCCTGCGGAATCACACAGATCTAGATCTAGGATGGTAATCCAATGGCACCAAGCACATACACAAGAAAGAGAACACACAGATTTACGCGGGGAAAACCCTTGCAGGAAAAAAAACGGCACAAAGCGACAAATCACCACTATAAAAGCATCAATTACAAAGAGAAAGGACTTACCCGATTCGAACAACCTCGAATCTCACCCTTGCTACACCCTTTGATAACCCTAGAACCCTTTAGAATACCTTTAGGAAGTCTTAGAATAATCAAAGGATAGCCCTAGGGACCCCAATTTATAGTTTTGGCAACTTCCCTTTCGTATCCCAGTTGCGAAAGGACTTGCGTCACAAAATCCGCGAAACTCCTTTCGCATCCCAGTTGCGAAAGGACTTGCGTCACAAAATCCACGAAACTCCTTTCCGCATCCCAGTTGCGAAAGGACTCAGATTTAAGACATCTCGCAACAATCTCCACCATGTCTTCAATCTTCAACCGTGTAGCTTCTTGACCTCTTCTCTTATTTCTGCATCACATCATAGCTCAAGATCACATTGGCCAACCAGCGCCAATCACGGATCTGATAGATACCTGCTATACCGTCGACGCGAATATCTCTGAGAAGCCGATCTCTTCTCTCTGAGAATAACTCCTCGCTACCAACCTCGCCTTGTATCTATACTGTATCCTCTTGAAGGTCCACCTACATCCAACCGCTCACCGGCCCACTGGAAGCTCCACCAGCTCCCATATGTCGGTCTGGTACAACGAATCCATCACATCGCCCATAGTCACCTTCCACTTCTCAGCACCAGGCTCACCTAGAGCCATCAGAATAGAAGATGAATTCCCTGCAATATTGGAGTCGTCCATGTACCTTGCCGATATCCTGCAATCATGCCATGTGTTCTTCTCACAGGTGGCTGCTCCACCTGCTCTGTATCCCTGTCCGCACGTCTCAGCCTTCCTGCCCTGCCCGCTCATGTGGCATGCCCATCATGCCACACACGTGCAGAGGTGGAATTTGCTACATTCACTGTAGCTCCACCTTTTGAAGTGCTCCCGATCAACCTGTAAACATGATCGAGTCGTTGCGCTTTCATGACTACCCGTGCCCCCTTGGATACCTTAAGAGCACCATCAATACCTGTGTACTTGCATCCCTTTGCCTCAAGCACACCAAGAGAAATCAGATTTTGTTTCAAATCAAGAACGTGCCTGACATCAGTCAAAGTACGCTCCACCCCATCAAACATCCTGATGCGTACCGTACCAATAGCCACAACATTACAGGCAATGTCATTGCCCATAAATACCTGTCCACCATCGCACTCCCTATAGCTGGTGAACCAACTCCGATGAGGAGTCATGTGAAAAGATGCCCCTGTGTCTAGCATCCACTCGTCCTTACGATCATCGTATGACCGTCTGAGCGAAGACACAGACAAAACATCACCATCACATCCACTCGATTCATCTGACGTGGCAGTGTTAGCCTCCCTGCATGAAGCCTCAGAATCTTCCCTCTTAGATTTAGGATTTTCACAATCCCTTTTCACATGTCCTTCATTCCCACAATTCCAGCACTTTACCTTTCCTTTGCCCTTGCCCTTGGATTTGGATCTAGAACCTGAAGAACCTGTACTGTGTTCAGAATTCCTACCCACTGTAAACAGTGCATCAGAAGATGTCCCTATGTTACTGTCTAGCTATCTCATAGCCTTCCCTTGAATGGCTGAGATAACAGTGTCGACACTCAGGATTTTATTCATGCTGCACATAGTATCCTTAAATGACTCATAGGACGCCGGGAGAGAATTCAACAACATACATGCTTGTTCTTCATCTTTCATCACTTCCTCCATATCCAGCAATTTGCAAACCAATTTATTAAAGTTGCTGATGTGAGCCTCCAGATCTCCACCCTCTGCCATCTTGAAGTTATACCACTGCCGCTTCAAGTGTAGGCGATTTTCAGAGGATTTCTTCGCATAGACATCCTCTAACTTCGCCCATAACTTAGCCGCAGTTTTCTCCCTCATGACGTTGTAGAGAACCTCATCCGTGAGACATAAACGGATCGATGATAAGGCTTTCTTATCAAGAGTATTCCAATCATCATCTTTCATGGTGGACTTCCGCTCCTCAAGAGCACCATCTTCGCCTTGCTTGATTAAGGAACTCATCATCTTGATCTTCCATAACTCAAAATTATTTTTCCCTGAGTACTTCTCAATCTCATACCTGGCGCTCGCCATTATTACTAATCCCTCAGATTCAGATCTGTGTCCCAACCGATTGCTCTGATACCACTTGTTGGGATTTTTGGCCTGCGGAATCACACAGATCTAGATCTAGGATGGTAATCCAATGGCACCAAGCACATACACAAGAAAAGAGAACACACAGATTTAACGTGGAAAACCCTTGCAGGAAAAAACCACGGCACAAAGCGACAAATCACCACTATGAAAGCATCAATTACAAAGAGAAAGGACTTACCCGATTCGAACAACCTCGAATCTCACCCTTGCTACACCCTTTGATAACCCTAGAACCCTTTAGAATACCTTTAGGAAGTCTTAGAATAATCAAAGAATAGCCCTAGGGACCCCAATTTATAGTTTTGGCAACTTCCCTTTCGTATCCCAGTTGCGAAAGGACTTGCGTCACAAAATCCGCGAAACTCCTTTCGCATCCCAGTTGCGAAAGGACTTGCGTCACAAAATCCGCGAAACTCCTTTCGCATCCCAGTTGCGAAAGGACTCAGATTTAAGACATCTCGCAACAATCTCCACCATGTCTTCAATCTTCAACCGTGTAGCTTCTTGACCTCTTCTCTTATTTCTGCATCACATCATAGCTCAAGATCACATTGGCCAACCAGCGCCAATCACGGATCTGATAGATACCTGCTATACCGTCGACGCGAATATCTCTGAGAAGCCGATCTCTTCTCTCTGAGAATAACTCCTCGCTACCAACCTCGCCTTGTATCTATACTGTATCCTCTTGAAGGTCCACCTACATCCAACCGCTCACCGGCCCACTGGAAGCTCCACCAGCTCCCATATGTCGGTCTGGTACAACGAATCCATCACATCGCCCATAGTCACCTTCCACTTCTCAGCACCAGGCTCACCTAGAGCCATCAGAATAGAAGATGAATCCCTGCAATATTGGAGTCGTCCATGTACCTTGCCGATATCCTGCAATCATGCCATGTGGTTCTTCTCACAGGTGGCTGCTCCACCTGCTCTGTATCCCTGTCCGCACGTCTCAGCCTTCCTGCCCTGCCCGCTCATGTGGTCATGCCCATCATGCCACACACGTGCAGAGGTGGAATTCGCTACATCCACTGTAGCTCCACCTTTTGAAGTGCTCCCGATCAACCTGTAAACATGATCGAGTCGTTGCGCTTTCATGACTACCCGTGCCCCCTTGGATACCTTAAGAGCACCATCAATACCTGTGTACTTGCATCCCTTTGCCTCAAGCACACCAAGAGAAATCAGATTTTGTTTCAAATCAGGAACGTGCCTGACATCAGTCAAAGTACGCTCCACCCCATCAAACATCCTGATGCGTACCGTACCAATAGCCACAACATTACAGGCAATGTCATTGCCCATAAATACCTGTCCACCATCGCACTCCCTATAGCTGGTGAACCAACTCCGATGAGGAGTCATGTGAAAAGATGCCCCTGTGTCTAGCATCCACTCGTCCTTACGATCATCGTATGACCGTCTGAGCGAAGACACAGACAAAACATCACCATCACATCCACTCGATTCATCTGACGTGGCAGTGTTAGCCTCCCTGCATGAAGCCTCAGAATCTTCCCTCTTAGATTTAGGATTTTCACAATCCCTTTTCACATGTCCTTCCTTCCCACAATTCCAGCACTTTACCTTTCCTTTGCCCTTGCCCTTGGATTTGGATCTAGAACCTGAAGAACCTGTACTGTGTTCAGAATTCCTACCCACTGTAAACAGTGCATCAGAAGATGTCCCTATGTTGCTGTCTAGCTGTCTCATAGCCTTCCCTTGAAGGGCTGAGATAACAGTGTCGACACTCAGGGTTTTATTCATGCTGCACATAGTATCCTTGAATGACTCATAGGACGCCGGGAGAGAATTCAGCAACATACATGCTTGTTCTTCATCTTTCATCACTTCCTCCATATCCAGCAATTTGCAAACCAATTTATTAAAGTTGCTGATGTGAGCCTCCAGATCTCCACCCTCTGCCATCTTGAAGTTATACCACTGCCGCTTCAAGTGTAGGCGATTTTCAGAGGATTTCTTCGCATAGACATCCTCTAACTTCGCCCATAACTTAGCCGCAGTTTTCTCCCTCATGACGTTGTAGAGAACCTCATCCGTGAGACATAAACGGATCGATGATAAGGCTTTCTTATCAAGAGTATTCCAATCATCATCTTTCATGGTGGACTTCCGCTCCTCAAGAGCACCATCTTCGCCTTGCTTGATTAAGGAACTCATCATCTTGATCTTCCATAACTCAAAATTATTTTTCCCTGAGTACTTCTCAATCTCATACCTGGCGCTCGCCATTATTACTAATCCCTCAGATTCAGATCTGTGTCCCAACCGATTGCTCTGATACCACTTGTTGGGATTTTTGGCCTGCGGAATCACACAGATCTAGATCTAGGATGGTAATCCAATGGCACCAAGCACATACACAAGAAAAGAGAACACACAGATTTAACGTGGAAAACCCTTGCAGGAAAAAACCACGGCACAAAGCGACAAATCACCACTATGAAAGCATCAATTACAAAGAGAAAGGACTTACCCGATTCGAACAACCTCGAATCTCACCCTTGCTACACCCTTTGATAACCCTAGAACCCTTTAGAATACCTTTAGGAAGTCTTAGAATAATCAAAGAATAGCCCTAGGGACCCCAATTTATAGTTTTGGCAACTTCCCTTTCGTATCCCAGTTGCGAAAGGACTTGCGTCACAAAATCCGCGAAACTCCTTTCGCATCCCAGTTGCGAAAGGACTTGCGTCACAAAATCCACGAAACTCCTTTCCGCATCCCAGTTGCGAAAGGACTCAGATTTAAGACATCTCGCAACAATCTCCACCATGTCTTCAATCTTCAACCGTGTAGCTTCTTGACCTCTTCTCTTATTTCTGCATCACATCATATCTCAAGATCACATTGGCCAACCAGCGCCAATCACGGATCTGATAGATACCTGCTATACCGTCGACGCGAATATCTCTGAGAAGCCGATCTCTTCTCTCTGAGAATAACTCCTCGCTACCAACCTCGCCTTGTATCTATACTGTATCCTCTTGAAGGTCCACCTACATCCAACCGCTCACCGGCCCACTGGAAGCTCCACCAGCTCCCATATGTCGGTCTGGTACAACGAATCCATCACATCGCCCATAGTCACCTTCCACTTCTCAGCACCAGGCTCACCTAGAGCCATCAGAATAGAAGATGAATTCCCTGCAATATTGGAGTCGTCCATGTACCTTGCCGATATCCTACAATCATGCCATGTGGTTCTTCTCACAGGTGGCTGCTCCACCTGCTCTGTATCCCTGTCCGCACGTCTCAGCCTTCCTGCCCTGCCCGCTCATGTGGTCATGCCCATCATGCCACACACGTGCAGAGGTGGAATTTGCTACATTCACTGTAGCTCCACCTTTTGAAGTGCTCCCGATCAACCTGTAAACATGATCGAGTCGTTGCGCTTTCATGACTACCCGTGCCCCCTTGGATACCTTAAGAGCACCATCAATACCTGTGTACTTGCATCCCTTTGCCTCAAGCACACCAAGAGAAATCAGATTTTGTTTCAAATCAAGAACGTGCCTGACATCAGTCAAAGTACGCTCCACCCCATCAAACATCCTGATGCGTACCGTACCAATAGCCACAACATTACAGGCAATGTCATTGCCCATAAATACCTGTCCACCATCGCACTCCCTATAGCTGGTGAACCAACTCCGATGAGGAGTCATGTGAAAAGATGTCCCCTGTGTCTAGCATCCACTCGTCCTTACGATCATCGTATGACCGTCTGAGCGAAGACACAGACAAAACATCACCATCACATCCACTCGATTCATCTGACGTGGCAGTGTTAGCCTCCCTGCATGAAGCCTCAGAATCTTCCCTCTTAGATTTAGGATTTTCACAATCCCTTTTCACATGTCCTTCATTCCCACAATTCCAGCACTTTACCTTTCCTTTGCCCTTGCCCTTGGATTTGGATCTAGAACCTGAAGAACCTGTACTGTGTTCAGAATTCCTACCCACTGTAAACAGTGCATCAGAAGATGTCCCTATGTTACTGTCTAGCTATCTCATAGCCTTCCCTTGAATGGCTGAGATAACAGTGTCGACACTCAGGATTTATTCATGCTGCACATAGTATCCTTAAATGACTCATAGGACGCCGGGAGAGAATTCAACAACATACATGCTTGTTCTTCATCTTTCATCACTTCCTCCATATCCAGCAATTTGCAAACCAATTTATTAAAGTTGCTGATGTGAGCCTCCAGATCTCCACCCTCTGCCATCTTGAAGTTATACCACTGCCGCTTCAAGTGTAGGCGATTTTCAGAGGATTTCTTCGCATAGACATCCTCTAACTTCGCCCATAACTTAGCCGCAGTTTTCTCCCTCATGACGTTGTAGAGAACCTCATCCGTGAGACATAAACGGATCGATGATAAGGCTTTCTTATCAAGAGTATTCCAATCATCATCTTTCATGGTGGACTTCCGCTCCTCAAGAGCACCATCTTCGCCTTGCTTGATTAAGGAACTCATCATCTTGATCTTCCATAACTCAAAATTATTTTTCCCTGAGTACTTCTCAATCTCATACCTGGCGCTCGCCATTATTACTAATCCCTCAGATTCAGATCTGTGTCCCAACCGATTGCTCTGATACCACTTGTTGGGATTTTTGGCCTGCGGAATCACACAGATCTAGATCTAGGATGGTAATCCAATGGCACCAAGCACATACACAAGAAAAGAGAACACACAGATTTAACGTGGAAAACCCTTGCAGGAAAAAACCACGGCACAAAGCGACAAATCACCACTATGAAAGCATCAATTACAAAGAGAAAGGACTTACCCGATTCGAACAACCTCGAATCTCACCCTTGCTACACCCTTTGATAACCCTAGAACCCTTTAGAATACCTTTAGGAAGTCTTAGAATAATCAAAGGATAGCCCTAGGGACCCCAATTTATAGTTTTGGCAACTTCCCTTTCGTATCCCAGTTGCGAAAGGACTTGCGTCACAAAATCCGCGAAACTCCTTTCGCATCCCAGTTGCGAAAGGACTTGCGTCACAAAATCCACGAAACTCCTTCCGCATCCCAGTTGCGAAAGGACTCAGATTTAAGACATCTCGCAACATTCACAACAATGGGTACTTGAACCTATGACCTCGTGTTAAAACTATTGTGAGTCTACTACCAAAAGAGTGGAAGACATTGGAAAACCATGTAAATCATCAGCTCAGTTCCTTTGCGAGCTTGTAAATGGGAAATAGAATTGGAGGTAAATGAATTGAGAGTAAATAACTTACTCATTTGTGTTTGGTTGGGAGTAAATGAAATGCACTTGAAATCCAACATCATTTTCCTCCACTTGCTCCTAATTCATTCACCCAATGTGTGCATCCAAAACAGGCAACAGGGTGTGGTATTCGAGTGAAGAGGTTCAAAAGAAAACAATGCATCTTTCACCCAGCAATACAATGCAAAAGTTCATATCGTGACACGGGAAAGCATTGAAAAGTATAGTTGATTCTTCAAATGTATTCGGTCACAGGAATGCACTGAAAAGTTTAGTATTCTTCAAATGTATTCGGTCACAGGAATGCACTGAAAAGTGTAGTTATTCTTCAAATGTATTCAAACCGATCCAGTAATACAGTACAAAAGTTCATACTATGAGATGGGAGTGTATCGTTGGTATCCATCATGCATTGGCATACAAACTGGCATGGAATCGACGCCTATGGCAGTGCACATGCAGGGGAATTGCTGATGTCCATCCCTCTCCACAGTACTTTAATGACACAAGGGATGGCAGATAATCAACCGGACCATCCATTCATTCATCCTGCTAAAGAGCAGGCTATCATGAATAGATGACCCTATTTCATTCAGTCAATAGCATGAAAATGGACAATCAACATCAAGATCAAAAACAAAAACAGACAATCATCTTGAAACATCCATCCGGCAGACCCAACCAAGGAGTGCTCATGATGCCGTAGAGACACTGGTTTGATGATGTTACCCATCTGATCTATGGCTGAAAAAATGCACAGTTGTCAACAAGAACAGCCCACATTCAAAGAGTTATGATCATCGATTTGACACAGTTTTTTGCACCATGGCTTGGCCCACATGAATTTTCTACAAGGCATTCTAGTATGAAGAATGTTGAATCATGAATCGATCAAAAGGTGGATAATTCCATTCCAACAAACACAAGAAAAGGGACACTAGAAGGAGACATCCCAATCTCCCATTGAAATGACTTGGAATGTTGAGGATTGAATGGCATGTCAACCCAAGTTTCACATTCCATTCACCTAGATTACATTTCATCTTTAACATTCCAAAGTCATCAATCCCTAAAGTCTATTCCAGTGATAAGCCCAGCAACAGCTATAATTACATGATAACTTAGATCTCATTGGTTTTCTTCATAATATATGTTTCGGCACAATAGAGGCCCACATGCCTGTGGATCCCAAGCCCATAGGCATATTGTCCCATGTGCCAAGTGGCACTTGTGAGAGATCTAAACCATTTACAAGGTGGGGCCACTGCATAGATGCCCCAACCATAAAATCAAGGCAGACGGTCCGGTGTTAGGTGACCCACACATGTACATCAAACACTGGTATTTTGCCAACTTTTTGCTGCATTTTCTCAGTGTGACCCACCTCATTCTTTTTCTTTTGAAAGATTGGCCCACCTGATTCTTGGAATGGGGCATCCACAAAGTGGGGCTAACCTAATGGATGGATTGGATCTCACGCAGTTATATAAGTAAAACAAACAGGCATTCAGCAACACCAGTCACAAAGGTCAGAACATGCAGTTAGATACTTGGGAATATAAAATAATAAGCTACCTTGCACAAGTCACAACAGGTGACTCTAGTGATATTACATGAGTCCAATAAATTCAAGTATTGCATTTAAATAAGAAGTGCACATGTGAAGTAAAAATAGACAATAGTTATCCAAAAGCCATAGAAAATGAGAAGAACCCGAAGCATCGTCCTTAAATCAAACTACAGAAAACTCTCTCAGTTATCAAATTCCTGGTATTGCTGGAGCACCTGGGTGCATCCAGCCAGCGGCGTATTCTTTTGGAAGCCCAAGTTGTTGGCATACCGGAAGTCAGACACAATGCCATTGTTGCGGCTGAGGAAGACACGGGCACGATCCCGGTCAGGCATGACAGTCGCGCAGTCTTTCTGGGGGCTGCTAACAAGCACTGTCTCACAGATCTCATTATCGTGGTTGTCAGAGACTGGGATCAGGTATGTCCCGCTGTGATCAGTCACCCCCTCAGTGCTGTATGTCATCCGCCCACTCTCCCTCTCACGGCATTGCACCCTCACCTGAGCACCTATAAAGCAGGGTAGAGTAGAGCTAAATAAGCAATGTGTATCAACCATCTCTATGGCAATTGTAGCCGTGCCCATTGAACGGAACCATTCAATCAATGGGCCTAACTATAAAGTAGGGTGGACCCTAGCACCTATAGGATCATTTCTCTCTGATCAACTGCTCGCATTTGGACTGCCCCGCAATACATATAGATAATAATCACCCACACAAAAATCCAATTTGCTTGGATTGTTAGGATCGACCTATCAATTTTATTTTATTTTATATTCAAGTAGGCTTATGAAAAATGTAAGTCTGCCATTATGGGGTCAAGACAGTCCATGGTAAAAGGCAGAGGTGTTCAACCTGTGTTGGCCCACCCATGATGTGCATGTGGAATCTGAATCATGCATATGGTGTGCTTCCACAATCTCACCGTGCATCCCAAGTACCATTCAGATCCAAAAATCATGTGGGACAAACAACAAGAAGCATTGTGCATTCACACCTGAAACCTATATGCTTACTTGCTTTGGCCCACGTAAGTTTCAGAATGGCATGCCTTTCACCGTAAAACCCTTCATCCTGGTGGGGATCACGTGATGAATGGGTTGGATGACACACAGAACACCGTGGAACCCCCATTCCACCTAGAGGTTTCTACGGTGGGTGTATCCCCCCCACTATCCCCCATTGTTCGCTTTGGTGTGGCCCACCTAAGTTATGGATCAGGGAGGGTTTTGGGATCAAGGCCTAACACGCAGGGGCGCATCTAATGAACGGGTTGGATGGTACTCGCACATCACAGTGGACCCCACAAAGCTCATACATATAGTAATTACCATACTTTTGGTAGTATGTCATCATTCTTCCCCCTCATCCATGTATGTAATCCAGAGCAACTACTTGAGGATGATGCATGGTCCGAAAACCACACGGATAGGGAGATCCTAACCGTCTGAATTACCCCAGTTCCATTATGAACCGTCCAGTAGATAACAGTCAATGGGATGGGCAGGATCATCCTATCAGTGCGAAATTCGGTGTCTGATCCATCCATGATGCGGCCCACAGTCTGAACCGTCTTGATCGGCACAGCTGCATGCCGACGGATAGATTGCACCAACATTGATATTTTCTTCTTTACAAGGCTTGCATCTAATGGTAACATGACTCCACAGCGCACGTTAGACGCTCTTTCGCCACATTCACAGATACAGTGTTAGAAAATAGAAAGGAATGCCAGATGTAAAGCTGTAAAAGAAGGGTGCAAGATCACCCCTAAGGCGCACGATAGACCGATGCAGGATTGAGAAAAGGGGAAGGAAAAATACCAGCGATGTATGTGGTGGCGCTGGTTTCGAAACCAGCAAGGCAAGTATCGCAGTAGACGCGGCCCTTCACAGTCAAGCAGCTGCTTCTTGCGGGGCGAGCGCTAACGAGCGCCGGGAGGACACAGAGAGCAATCAAGATCAAGAGCCTGGCCATGGTTTGAGTTTCTCTGATTTGCCTTGGAAGAGGGAAAGGGAAAGTGGATGGGAGTGAGAAACAAGGAAAGAAGATAAAGGGGTTTTAGAGCTGCGATTTCGTTTTGAATCTGTCGCGACTCACGTTTCATCGTGTATCGCAGCTCATTAGGGCCCACTTCCGAGAGGCCCGTTGATCGGAACGTTCCATATTATTTAATTTATCCTATAGGTGACACGATAATAATTTGAAATATGATTATGACCATCATTATTGGTAGAATAATTTAGAACAATAAAATGGAAGACTTAAACGGTTTGTATACAACTCTAAATATAGAAAGTGAGTACAATTTTTTATGTTAATTATCATAGAATAGATTTATTGATTTATGAATGAGAATATGGACGGTTTAGATCATTAAAATATATTATGTTTTGGGCCCAAGTAGTGCGATATACGCTGCAATCTAAGTCGCAGCATACTTAAGCGAGTTAGGCTAACGAATGGCGGTGTCAATGGGCCGGGCTCAGTGAATAAACCCGGCCCAAAACTGTTGGCCGATACTTACCCGAGCCCGGTCCGTTGACAGTACGCTGCAACATGTGACGCTTGGTACACAGGCACTCAGAAATTTTGCATGTGGCATACATTAACTTCAATTAAACCGACTAAATTGTTGAATCCGATTTATTCTAACACAAATTTATAAAATAACATCTTTGAGACCATTCTAACTTCTGATTAGTCTACAATTCTTTGTTGAAACACAGCCATTGGATTGTCCATTTGAACCGTCCAATTAATGTCCACCAATCCGATAGTGAAACAATAAAATAAACGTAATATTAGTTCATGGTACATTGAAAGTGAGAACCAAAATTTGGACAATTTAATGTGACTTTGTATGCAAATTTTAAAATCCTTCCAAGTTCCTGCGTATCATCGATCATACGTTGCCAGAGTATCTAAGTTTTTGTGTCATAATGAGTGCAGCTGTCGTCGGTGGAGTCACATGGTAAGGATTTATTTGATACACCGGTGGAGGACGAATAAAATATACATGCACGCAGCTGATCTTGGGACATGATATCCGTGTATCTCAATCCCGGCCATCTGAGCTGTGGACCTTATCATTCTACGCTCATAGGATTAAAATCAAACTTAAAGGATGATCCTAAATATTCCAATCGAGGCAATGAAATGAACGTTGTAAGAGAAGAGACTGACAATTAAAATTCTTCTAAGAAATTTTGGGAGTGTGACCTTGCGGGCCCACGATTTGGTCGGTTCAAACCGACGTACGTAGGTGCCAGAATAACATTGGCCGTTTGAAATATGGAGGCGTATGGATGGTCATCCTACGCCAGAGTAACAGTATCTTTCTCGTCACATGGGTGGAGGTGGGATCGTGCCGAGTGGGTGACAGTTTTTATTAGACGTATGTTTGTCTGGTGGACCCTCTCTCTCCGCGTCTCCGCGTAGATTTGAATTGAACCTTGGAAGTGCCGTAACTTACGGTAGAGCAGAAAATCATCTGCCTGATTTTCGGATCATGGTCCATTTCAAAGTTGGGTCCCACATATCTATACTGGAACATCCGACCATGCAACCATGTGTCCCAGGAACAGCTACACGCAAGGGGCTGAATGCTTATGGCTTTTATTTTGGCCCGCTTTTATTGTAATCAGGCCCACTGTAGGTGGTACATGGTGCCAAGATGGGATGATGCTCACCGTTTGATCAAAAGCCAAGATAACTAAAGATAATCTAACCCAGGGTAAGGAATTGCATCATACGTTCGGGCCTTCAGTTTGCGAAAGTCGGTCCATGATTCATTGATGGAAAATGGTCAACCAAAAATCCACCGACAGGGGATAAATTAAAATATAAATAACTAAATAAATAAAAAGGGAGGCGGGTTCCTCGCAGACTACAGCTGCTGGAGAAGAATGGGAGCGGCTTAGGTGTTACCCTGGCTGTGGGACCCACCTTGATGAATATGTTGTATATCTACGCTGTCAATCTGTTTTTCTTGATCATTTTAGTAAGTAATCCAAAAAAATTAAGCAGATCGAAATATCAAGTGTACCACACCACAAGAAAAAGTGGTGATTGAATGACCATTAAAAACTACCTAGGGCCCACAGTAATGTTTGTATGCCATTCAAACTGTTGATAAGGTCAAGAAAGCCTGGATGAAGGGAAAAATACAGAGATCATCTTTATCCAAAACTTATGGTTCCCAATAAGTTTTTAATAGTCTATCACCGCATTTTCCAATGGTGTGGTCCACTTGAGTTTTGGATCTGCCTAAGTTTTGGCATCAAGTCCTAATATGATATGAAAAAACGGATGGACAGTGTTGATATACAACAAATTTGTTAACGTGGGCCCAATATAGTAAGGGTAACACCCACTAGTGAGGTGCCCACAGCGGTGTGTGTACGGCTAAAGTTATAACTTGGTGCAGATTCAGCCCAAGTTATAACTTTTATGTAGAGGTGTGGGCACCCACTTGAGCCAAGAGCTGAGTTTTCATTTATCAGTATCACGTGTTTCCTTTCATCCACTTATATGTACAGGTGGACATCCAGTCGAGTCGGACCGGGTTAGGTCCAACTCGACTCAATTTGGTATTGTGAAAACTTTGACTCGAACTTGATCCGGCTCGGCACCGAGTCTGGCGAGCTTGACTCGATTCGAATGAATCTTAGCTGGGATAATTGAACGAGTCCGACTCGATCAAAGATACCGAGTTGGCTATGGTTCGGATTGGGTCATCGGATGTTTACGGGGTGCTTATTTGAAAAGTTTGTTTGATGTTCACGCGATGTTGACAAGAAGCTTTTCAGCATTTGGAGGTAAAGAAAGCTTTTTTTCGTTAAAATCTATGGGGCCTACTGTTATGTATGTGTTAGATCAATGTCATCCATCCATTTTTCCCACTCATTTTATGGCATGAGCCCAAAAATGAGGTAGATCCAAAACTCAAGTGGACCACTCCATATGAGATAGGAGAAATTGAATGTTTACCGTTCATTTCTTCTTTCGGCCCACAGAAGTTTTGGAATAAGTTGATATTTGTGTTTTTTCTTCGTCCATGTCTGTGTGATGCCATAAACAAGTTGGATGATAGGTATATATCCCTGTGGGCTCTTAGCTCATTTTTACTTTCAATGGTAGGTATTCACAATTCTCTTTATTTCCGATGGTATGATACACTTGTATCCGACTCATTTTTTTACTAATGTCTTAAAATAGGCACATAAAATAGATGAACGGCATGAATCAGACACATGCATAACAATCCGTGGATGAGACATATGCATAACAATGGACCCACAAATTATAATGCGATAATTTCAGTCCTTCTGCCCGAAATTTTCGCCACGGTTTAAATCACTAACAGCTGTTTGTTTTCTTATTTACAGCTGGAAATAAAACTCCTGGGATTGCAAAATGAGTAACTCAAGAGTGTACTAAGTAAACTCCATGGGTCACCGTGATTTACATATTTTATCCACTCCGTCCATCCATTTCAACCTATAATTTGAGGGCTGTAATCCAAATCTCAGGTGGACCTCACCACAGGAAACGGTGTGAATTGAAATTCTACCGTTGAAAATTTCATAGGGCCATAGAACTTTTGGATCAATCTGTTAATTATTTTTTGCCTTCATCCCTGTCTAGGCGATCTTATGAACAGGTTAGATAACAAATAAACATCACCGTGGGCCCTAACAAGGTTTCAACTGTGGAAGTCATTGTTCCCGCTGTTTCATGTGGTGTGGTCCACTTGAGCTTTGGGCATGCTTCAATTTTTGGCTCAACCACTGAAATAATCTAGAAAAAAGGATGGACGGCATGGATAGCCCACACGCATTCATGGTAGGCCCAACTGAGTTTACACAATCCGATTTCCATTTCCTATATATATAAAAATATATACCAGCCGCCTGATTTCTATTTCCCATATGAAATATACGCCAACCGCCCTTATCCAGCGACCTTTGATTTGACTTACATTGATACTAAGGAAAAAGTTTAAAATTTTTCCGGGCCCACCATGATATTTGTGTATGATCCAAACCGTCCATTCTATTTAACAGCTCATTTTAGGGCATGAAACGAAAATAGAGTCAAACCGAAAGTGCAAGTGGACCACAACACAAGAAACAGGGGATTAAACACCAACCATTGAAAAATTCTTGTGGGCCATAGGAATTTTGCATCAAGCTGATATTTTTTCCCTTCATCTATGTCTGTTTAATCATATGAACAAGTTGGATAACAGATACACATCAGTGTGGGATCCATGGATGGCTTCACATTTCAACGATGGATGTCAATATCCCCTTGTTTTCTGTAGCGTGGTCCAATTGAGCTTATAATCTGCCTAAATTTTTGGCACAAGCCCTAAAATGATCTTATAAAATAGATAGACGGCATGGATTGATCACATATATCATGTTTGTTTGTTCTGACTTTAGACCGAACTAAAATCAGATTGGCTTAGATATAGGTCTAATCTCCCGATGTTTAGAACATTCTTATTGTTCTTGATTCTCTGAATGTATATGGAAATATCTCCAATTTTGAAAGGATTGTGAGAGATTGCCTCATTGATAATATCATCGCCGATTCTTTATTAGATTTGTTCGCTTGGTGGGTCTTTTATATATGTGCCTAGTATATTGCCCTAAAAATGTATGTTAATTGTGGCCACATGATATGCAATGATTCATCCCCTAAAGACATACCTAACTGTCTATGCCATCAAATTAATAATGGAACGTATAATGCTGAAAGAAAGTCAACTGAAGATCTCTCCAAGTGTGAGTACATCCTCCTCCGTGTATGCCAAACAAATAGTGTCACCATGTGATAGTTTCCTGTTAGACCACATCAACACACCAAAAATGGGTGTAAATAATGGACAATTCTAACTCCAAAAAATACATCAAGCATAGCATGATTGGCTCTAACCATGAAGCATATATTTTTTTATGCGAGTTATGTTTTTCACATTTTATGTACAAAATGTACCATGTGTGTTTTTATTAAGGTGATTCTCGGGATGCATCACGGGCTGAATTCCACACAAACATCATGGATCCCCACAGATCTTGAACGTGGGGTAGTTACAAGCATTGAATGGAGGTGAATGAGTAGTTTTATTTAACCGCTAGATCCGACCAGCCCTACTTTGATGTCCCACCAGTCTTCCAACGGGAAGATTTTAACCATTTAACCAGGGAATGTAGATATGATTAGAAATCTAATCAATCCTGATCTTCAAACTAGTGTGATTGTTGGATGGGGAGCGGATTAGGTGAGGTGGGCATCAACCAACATGATAAGGCCTTGACATGGCGAGATTGAAGTCGGCAAGTGTGTGCTCAACCTAACCATTTTGGATAAGGGCTGCATGTCATCAACTGTACATGTGGAAGCAAACTTGCAATCATCCATGGCAGACTATCTAAATCATAGGCTGCATCATATGAGTCTTGTTATGGGAAAATCTGAACCGAACCCGACAGAGAGTCAGCTTAGGGGAAACCGACGAGCATGGCCTCAGAATGGTAGCAGTACGTCCGAACCGACCCGCCTCCAAGTTCTTTTGTAGGGCTTTCGCGTCAGCCCGGAACCTGGAAGAAGTCATTACACGTCCGACCAGATCTCCTCCGATCCAATCCTCCTTACCAAGTGCACAAGGATCGGCTCATTCGTGGGCTTGGATCGCCGATTAAGACCTGAACTTCAAGGTCGGCTCGGATGAGAGCTTGATCAGCAATAACATTAAGGGGCCAAATCTAGTAACTCACGACAAGAGTAACGCCCGGCGCACGATCATAGGGTAACCGACTATATTACCAGTAGTGCTCATCCCGCTTAATGGCTGAGATCGTGTCGAGAATGACAGGTACGGTTATCCCCATCAACATGTATAAATAAGGGACGAATCCATTTGAACAGGTACGCAACATCTCGCACTCTAACCCCCAGCAACTCTACTTAGAGCCAGATTCCTAACCTAACTCTAGCATCGGAGGGTCCCCTGCTCTAGCAAGGGTCTCCTTTGTTCTTCATTTGTGCAGGTTAACAGGGTTTGGAGATAGCCATCGAAACTCAGTTGGGGTGACTAGATTTTTGCATCAACCTTTTGGCGCCGTCTATGGGAATTTTGTGATAAAAAGACTTGGTAGCTTTACCAGAGATGATCAGAGGAAAGAAGAAAGCACTTCCAGTAGCGACTATGGAACCTAAGCCAAACGGGCAACCACGCTCATCTTCATTACTTCATGCTGAATCGACTCTGACAGGGTTGTCCCAACGGACCCGAAGCCGAGGAGGCAAGTATAGGGCCTTGCAGAACCAGGTGCAAGATGAAATCAATCGGATGAAGCAACAGCAAGGGCAATAGCCGCCTCTTAATCAGGAAGAGGTCGCCCCGACAGCAGCGAAAGAACCGTCACTCATGAGCTCACGAGTCGGAGCATCCCAAAACGTGTCCGCTCGAGCTCCGAATCCTACACGAAATGCAACATCTCGCACTCTAACCCCAACAACTCTACTTAGACCCAGATTCCTATCCTAACTCTGCATCGGAGGGTCCCCTGCTCTAGCCAAGGTCTCCTTTGTTCTTCATTTGTGCAGGTTAATAGGGTTCGGAGCTAGCCATCGGAACTCGGTTGGGGTGACTAGATTTTTGCATCAACAAGTCTGCATCGTGAAAATCTAATTGATTGGCTGATTTTAACAGTCTAATATTTAACTTTTGATTTGGACCGCCCAATAATTCTTTTTAACTTTTTAACTTTTGATGTTCCTAGATAAATGGTTAGGATTGTCCAATCAGTGTAATCTTCATTGCAGAGAAATTCCAAGTCCATTTGCGGTCCTACATGGTTACACGACCTTGGCCATTCCTCATGTTGGTCCCACAGTATGGATGCCTTGCAAAATAAATAAATAAATATACAGATTAGGGGAACCGATGTTTACAAATAAGTGGACATCCAAGAAAAAAAAAAAAAAAAAAAAAACAAAGTATTTCTCAGTTGTTCATTCGCTTTAAAAACTCCAGCCCACCTTTTGAATGGGCTGGTCTGACACTTGGGCCAAGGCATGTAAATGGTGGGACCCGCTGGATGGACGACTCATCTTACACTTGTGTCTCAATAAGTTCAGAATGGCTTTATGTGTTATGAAGTCTATATGAACCCCTCCTCAACCTGCACCTTGTGGTATGGATGTCAATGAGCTATGGCTGAAATATTAGGCCCCTGGCCCAGACCTCGCCAGACAATTCATGCCCGTTTACTAATAGCCCATCATCCTAGCCGAGCCCATTTTGAGTTACAAGGGCCGTTCTATCAAACACCATGCATGGTGAGCCACAATTAATGAACGGCCCAGATCTTGCACAAAAAGTGAGCCACTCAGTCCAGACTTGGGCGCAGCTAGTCCCTTGCATAATTATTAGAGCTTGGGTCCTGTTGGTTTTGGTCCATCACGTACTTGAGCCAGATTGGGACGTCCAGTACTTGCCTTGTTTTCCACTTTTGTTTATGTATTTTCTATCTCTCTGTTTTTTTTTTTTTTTTTTTTCAAAAAGCCCATCAAAGCCACGAATGGGGTCGTCTGATGAATGAATCTTGAGGGACATAGGCAATCCATGAATGGGCCAGACAAGTAACATTTCACATACTTGATTTACCTATTTTTATCAACAATTGTAGCTGTAATTTCATATGCTGTTAATCGGATGCTGGAATTGCTCAATGGTTAGGCTTTTGCATGGTGACCCATAAAGAGGGGCCCAAACGAGTCGACAGTCTAGATGTCTGGATTCGTACACATGCACTCAGCAATTGTGCGTGGTCCAATATATATGACAATTTTATTTTTATATAAATAATGCTCCAAATATGTTTAAATCCATGAGCTCCAACACAATAACATGGCCCATGCTATTTTAGTTCAACTTGAGAAAATTTTAAAGGAAACAAAAAAAAAAATTCTGGTCTAAATTATCTTGAATGAAGTAATTGGACTTTATGGATTATGTTGGGGAGAAAATATGCTCAGTCCGGAGACTCGGATGTGGAACAGACCGATCCTACTGACACTGCCCCGGATTTTCAGGGAAATGTTAGGTTCGAGACAAGGTTATAAAATGGAGGGAACGAGACGAATTAAGTTAGCTCGGTCGACGAGTCAGCAATGTGAGCATGTGCCGACTGAGGCCTAGAAGCCCATCTCTAAAAAAGCCAGCCGAGACTCACCTGATTGAGTCAAAATCGGCCGAGCCGAATAAAGGAGAGACGGTGTAAATAAAAACACTGTCCCAAATATCTCGCAAAAGGATCCTCGATCCCGATGGTCCCGAGATCGGATGGAGACCAAAAGCGGGCCAAAATCAAATCTCCATGATATCAGGAAGAGAATCTCTGCACGACAGGATTCTCCCGCATCTATAAATAAAGGACCTCCATTTCACTGAAAGATACGGAACAAAAAATCCTTAAAACGCCTTCTCTTTAATCTGCGAAACTGACTTAAGCATCGGAGGTTCCCCGGGTCAGAACCAGAGTCTTCATTCGGTTTTATTTTTTGTGCAGGTGACGAGCTTAGGGGAAGGCGCACCATAAACTTGCATCAACAGTTTGGCACCGTCTGTGGAAATTCGTACGAAAAACCATTTTCTCATATCCCGATCTGCGAATTGAAAACCGGTTCTTATGGTGATGACTAGAAGGATGGTTCAAGAAGAAGAATTGAATGAGGTCGCGATCACAGGGCCGGCGGCCGTAAGCGCAGTCCCGGTAGTCCTCAACCTACCTAACAACCGTCAGGGTTACGCAGTGCAACGAGCAACATCTGTTACAACCAAAAACCAACGGAACCGCAATAATGGGCGGTTGGATCGGGAGGTTCAGGAAATCCGGTCTGATATGAATGTAATGAAGCAAATGTTGGAAAAGATGTACCGTCAACAAATGCAACCGCCTCCGCAAAGGCAGGCAACGAACGTCCCGACACCAGCGGTTGATGCTCAGTCTTCTATTCCACGATCGTTCCATCAACAGAGTCAGCCCCAGGGTGCTCCCGAGCCAGCGACGACTCGTTCATTGAGTCAGCCCCAGGGCACTTCCGAGCCAGCACCGGTTCATTCGGTCACGGCCGTCTTGCCCCCTACCGATCTTCGACACGAGATAGATCGGAGGAGGCGTAGCCGACCTCTCGTTGAAGGTATGGCGGACAGTGGCGAACCTTGGAAAGCTGACATCCAAGACTTCAAAAGGGAAGTACAAGAAGAAATGGCAAAAGAGATGGCGGACATGAGACAGGGTCGAAATATACATCCAACTAAATCCAAGGCAAAAGTATCTCCTTTTGTGGACGAAGTAATGCAGGCTCGGTTACCAGAAAGGTTTTGATTACCTCAAATCACTCCTTTCACTGTGAAGACCGACCCAACCAAGCATATTGAATGCTACAGAACCTACATGGAGCTGTACAATGCCTCGGATGTCGTGATGTGTCGAGCCTTCTCCCTCACATTAACTGACATAGCTCGACTCTGGTTCAAACAGCTGAAACCGAAGTCCATTAGTTCATTCGTCAAGCTCAGCGATGCCTTCCTCACCAACTTCATCGGTGGAAAGAAGAAACTAAAGCCCCCTGCATACTTGAACAACATAGTTCAGAAGCAGGGAGAGCTACTGAAAGATTACATCAAGCGCTTCAATTTCGAATCTATTCAGGTTCGAAAACATTTGGAAGAAACAACGCTCAATGCACTCATACAAGGAGTCAGACAAACCATTCCAGGAGTCCCTGGACAAAAATTCGCCAGAGACTCTAGCAGAGTTTATGACTCGGTCGGACAAATATGCGAACGCCGAAGAAACACGACTCATGCGGGAGTCAGCCCAGAACGCAAAATCCTCGGTCAAAGAGTCGGCCAAAAAAGAAGCCGACTTGACTGGAGGGAAGAAGCGTAAAGATGATCAAGCACGCGATGAACGAAGGTCGGGCAAATGACCAGACCGAAGGTTTTCCACATATACCCCCTGAACAAGACTCAGGAGCAAGTGCTAATGGAGATCAAAAGTGAAGGCTTCGTCAACTAGCCCAACAAGCTCCGAGGCAATCCTAATCGACGGAATAAAAACAAGTATTGCCATTATCATCGTGATCATGGGCACAATACAGTGATTGTTATCACCTAAAAGAAGAAATCGAACGACTCATAAAAGAGGGTCGACTCAAAGAACACTTGGTGAGAGCCGGAACTGCTGAAGAACGTCCGACTGATAATCAGCCAACAGAAGAAATTCGAACTATCGTCGGTGGTCCCCGAGGGGGAGGTGATTCAAATAATGCTCGAAAAAACGATGCCCGAAGCCTCAACCGACCTGAATCCGAACTCATGATTATAGCTCGACCTTCAAAGGAAAAGAAAATGGAGAAATACTGCATTTCATTTACAGAGGAGGACGCTTGGGGCATCTATCACCCCCATGACGACGCTCTAGTTGTCACTCTCACCATCGCCAACCGAAAAGTATTCCGTATACTCATCGATACGAGTTCATCTGCGGATGTTTGTTCGTTCAAGCGTTTGACAAAATGGGAGTCGAACGGTCGGCGTTGCATCCAGTTCGAACCCCATTGATCGGGTTTTTTGGCGGACAGGTACTCCCTGAGGGGATCGCATCATTGCTGCTAACTGTTGAAAATTTTCCGCATCAGACGACAATAATGGTCGACTTATTGATCGTCGACTAATCATCGGTTTACAACGCCATACTCGGTCGACCTTCCTTAAGTCTCCTCCAGGCTGTGGTATCTACATACCACCTTTCCATGAAATTTCCGATTGAGTCGGGAGTAGGAGTCGTTAAAGGAGACCAACAAGATGCGAGACGTTGTTACGTGACAGTTGTAAGAGGTCCCGCCGAGAAAGCTCCAACTGAAATATCGATGATCGAGTCACTAAATCCCTGAGCCGAGACTCATGAACGAGGGCAACCAGTCGAAGATCTTATATCAGTACCATTAGTCGAAACGGATGGATCCAAAACAGTGCAAATTGGCTCGTCTTTGCGATCACCGTTGAAAGACAAGTTGATATCACTGCTCCGACGATACGCTGATGTGTTTACATGGAGTCCTAAAGATATGTCCGGGATCGATCCGTCAGTGATTACTCACCGACTCAATGTCGATCCGATCTATCGACCAATCCGACAGAAGCGTCGACCCCTCGGCCCTGAAAGATATGTCGTCATTGAAGAAGAGGTAAGCAAGCTCCTCAAGGCAAAATTTATAGAAGAGATATACTATCCGGAATGGATAGCTAATGTCGTACTCGTGAAGAAAGCCAACGGGAAGTGGCGAGTCTGTATTGACTATACCGACCTAAATAAAGTCTGCCCAAAGGATAGTTTTCCTCTTCCTAGGATAGACCAGTTGGTAGACAGTATTGCGGGGCATGAACTTCTTAGCTTCATGGATGCATATTTAGGGTATAATCAAATTGTAATCCATCAGTCTGATAAATCAAAAACTACATTTGTTACTAACAAAGGCCTTTATTGTTACCGAGTGATGCCATTTGGTTTGAAAGATGCCGGTGTAACTTATCAAAGATTAATGAATAAAATCTTTGCTCGGCTGATCGGCCGAACCATGGAAGTATACATTGACGACATGCTCGTCAAAAGTGTACACGCAGTCGACTATATAGCCGATTTAGAAGAAATGTTCCTTATCTTACGCAAATTCCGAATGAAACTGAATCCAAGTAAATGTGTCTTTGGTGTAAGCTCGGGAAAGTTCCTCGGTTTCTTGGTCAGTCAGCGATGAATAGAAGCAAACCCTGAAAAGATAAAAGCCCTGCTCGACATGGAATCTCCGAAAACGATTAAAGACATTCAAAGGTTGACTGGACGAGTAGCGGCACTTAATCATTTCCTATCCAGAGCCACGGATAAATGTCTCCCGTTCTTCAAACAATTGAAGGGACGGCAGACTGTGGATTGGACGGAAGAATGCGAAGCAGCGTTCCAGCAACTAAAGTATTATCTCAGATCTCCACCTCTCTTGTCGAAGCCTGAGCCAAGAGAAGCTCTGCTGCTGTATCTAGCGGTGTCCGAGGCAGCAGTTAGCTCGGCCCTGATACGAGAACACGAAGGAAAACAAATAAGAATTAAAGAGCGGGAAGGGCAGTAGCGAAAATACGAAACGCGTGCCCTTTCCTTCCTTTTTATAGCCTTGCCACGTGGCTAAGGCAATTAATGGGGAGACGAATCGACGTCTGCATCGACTCCCCCGCTAGACACGTGGTGCACGCCGACTGACGACAGTAACGCCCTCGCCACGCGTCCGACGCTCATAAGCGGAAGGAACGACCCGACGGTTTCCGCACGTGCGACCTCGGGCAACGAACCGTCTCCCATTGGGAACAATACAAAAGGCATTAAATGCCTAATTATTAACCAGGACTTAGCAATGAACCGACCTAAACACTCATTACTCCGTAGTGCCGTAAGAGACATATGGAGTAAGGGGGCTTACTATTGGGGAGAAAATATGCTAAGTCCGGAGACTCGGATGTGGAATAGACCGATCCTACTTACACTGCCCCGGATTTCCAAGAGAAATGTTAGGTCCGAGACAAGGTTATAAAATGGAGGGAACGAGACGAATTAAGTTAGCTCGGTCGACGAGCCAGCAATGTCAGCATGTGCCGACTGAAGCCTAGAAGTCCATCTCTAAAAAAGCCAGCTGAGACTCACCTAATTGAGTCGAAATCAGCAGAGCCGAATAAATGAGAGACGGTGTAAATAAAAACATTGTCCCAAATATCTCGCAAAAGGATCCTCGATCCCGATGGTCCCGGGATCGGATGGAGACCAAAAGCGGGCCAAAATCAAATCTTCATGATATCAGGAAGAGACTCCATGTACGACAGGATTCTCCTTCATCTATAAATAAAGGACCTCCATTTCAGTGAAAGGTACGGAACAAAAAATCCTTAAAACACCTTCTCTTTAATATGCAAAACTGACTTAAGCATCGGAGGTTCCCCGGGTCAAAACCAGGGTCTTCGTTCGGTTTTATCTTTTGTGCAGGTGACGAGCTTAGGGGAAGGCGCACCATAAACTTGCATCAACAGATTACATAAAAATCATGAAAAAAAAAAAAGGTCTATTCCAATATTCAACTTTGGATGGATTTAGCATTAGCCATTACATCTCATTCAATGATTCCTAGTTTATTTCCCACTTTCTCTACTGTAGGGCTGCAACTCAGAGTTTGGAATGGGTTGAGTTGGGTCAGGTTGTCAAGGTCCTTAGGTTGGGTTCGGGTTGAAAAACTGCAATCTAATTTGGATTCAAGTAGAGTTTGGGTTGAGTAAATTCAGGTCGAGCTTGGTCAGGTGGAGAATGGTCACATGTATTTCGTACGAAGGGATTCCAGTTAAGTTCAAGTTGGGCACCTAGAGTTGGAAATTGGTTGGATCAGGATGATAGGATTCTCATGAGGTCAACCCACAACCTATCCGGACCCATCTGAGTTGCATGAGTAATAGTATTAATAAATTAATTAATCAAGCTTATAGACTTTTACATTGTTTAATTAGACAATGTATAAAGGTAAGTCAGGGTTGGCGAGAACATTTTGACATTTTTATTAGCCATTAGACGTTAGGTATCTCATATAGCCCTAGTTTGCATAATGTGTTTGATCTCATAGAGGCAGTGACATCAGATTAGTCGATTAGCCAACAAGTTATGAAAAAGACAACATTCAATGGGAGTGGATTTCATAGTCTTCTTATTACACTAGGAATCATTGCTTCTATTGGAGAATTGTGAGTATTTCAACTTTATTTATGGACTATATAAATGCATACAAGCCGTGCACCTTAAGAAAGTCATGCTGAGTAACTTTAATTAATATCTAGAGCAGTTACATTTTATGTTGTGATTCGGCACAAATCCTGAACTACATTACATCTTTAGGGAAAAATTTTTGATTGAAAGTAAAAACCAAAGCAGGTGTACTATTGCATAACACAAAACATTTATTAAACGTTAGTTTTTCACCTTCAAAATATTTGAAATCAAGAGGCTCGTGAGAGTTGTGGTACATATGAGTGTGGTCTTAAAATATTATGGGGGTTCACTGCCACAGACGGATAAAAAATAATTCTCTAATTCCCATCATTAGATGATGAGACTTTCTAGATAGGGGATCTGTTGCGCAGCACGCCAACAACGCAGTGAGCCTAGATCCAATCTAAGGCCTCACCCACAAACGATAGACAGAAAGAAATATAAACTAGAAATAGATCAAAGCAATCCAAACAAACCACAAGACAAGATATACGTGGAAAAACCCCAAACTAGGGTAAAAAACCACGGATGCAAAATTCCACTATAAAGAGAAACGAAGATTACAAGGCAATATACTAACCTCTCTCTTGGAAGTACAGAGAAAATCCCTTGCCCACACTTAGAATAATTTTCTAGAATTCACCTTAACCTAGAACCCTAGGGACCCCATTTATAGTTTTGGCAACTTCCCTTTCCGCATCCCAGTTGTGAAAGGACTTGCGACACGAAATCCACGAAACTCCTTTCGTATCCCAGTTGCGAAAGGACTTGCGACACGAAATCCGCGAAACTCCTTTCGCATCCCAGTTGCGAAAGGACTTGCGACACGAAATCCGCGCAACCTCGACTGGTCGTGAGCGGCCCCAGATGTGACTCCACTTCTTAACAATCTCCCACTTGGAGACACATCTCCATAAACCTTTGTCTTCTTCATCCGAGTGCACCACCTCCCCGTCTTCAAGCCTGAAGACCAATCAAAGCTGAACAGAGCTTCAGCTTCTCCCTTGTGACCGCCTTGGTCAGCATATCCGCAAGATTCTCACTTGTATGAATCTTCTCCAGAGCAATCGATCCATCTTCCAGTAACGAACGTATGAAGTGATATCTGATGGCAATATCCTTGGTCCTTGAATGAAAGGCTGAATTTTTAGCCAAGTGTATTGCACTCTGACTGTCACTGTACAGCTTGCAATCTGCTTGCTTCTTACCTAACTCTTCCATAAAACCTTGCATCCACACCATCTCTTTGCATGCTTCTGTAGCCGTAACATATTCTGCTTCTGTCGTACTGATAGATACTATCTTTTGTAACTGAGAGACCCAACTGACTGCAGCACTACCCAGAGTAAAAACATAACCCGTATTACTTCTTCTGCTGTCGATATCTCCTGCCAAATCTGAATCCACGTAGCCTTGTAACTTGATTTTCGATCCACCATAACACAGCCCTACGTCCTTAGTACCTACCAAGTACCTAAGGATCCTTCACAGCTTCCCAATGTTCCTTCCCGGGGTTGTTCATGAACCTGCTAACAACTCCCACTGCTTGAGCAATGTCTGGCCTCGTGCTCACCATAGCATACATGAGACTCCCAATAGCTGACGCGTATGGGACTTTAGCTATGTAGTCCTGTTCCTCCTCGTCGTCTTTGCACCTTGCTCCTTAGATAGCTTGAAGTGGTTGGCTAATGGAGTGCTAACCGGCTTAGCACCTCCCATATTGAATCGATCAAGTACCTTGGCTATGTACTCTGTCTGTGATAAAACTAATTTCTTGTTTTCCCTGTCACGCTTTATCCTCATGCCTAGGATTTGTTTTGCAGCTCCTAAATCCTTCATGGCAAATTCTCTAAGACAATTGTCTTTTGAGATCTGAGATGTCCTTCATGCTTGAGCCAACCACAAGCATATCATCAACGTACAGAAGAAGGATTGTATGACGTATCAAACTTCTTCAAGTAACAACAGTGGTCTGCATGACATCTCCTAAAACCGTTTCCTGACATGAAACTATCGAACTTCTTGTACCACTGCCTCGGGGCCTGCTCTAGGCCATATAGACTCTTCTTCAGTCTGCACACCTTGTTCTTATTACCTGGTGCCACATATCCTGTCGGCTGATGCATATATATCTCTTCTTCAAGGTCCCCATGAAGAAAGGCTGTCTTAACATCTAGCTGTTCTAGATGTAAGTCCTCTGAAGCCACTATACTCAAGACCATGTGAATCGTAGACATTTTCACTACCGTGAAAATATTTCAGTGAAATGATACCTACCTTTTGTTGAAACCCTTTCACAACCAATCTGGCCTTGTACCGTTTCGAACCATCGTGCTCCTCCTTCAGTCTGTAAACCCACTTGTTATGAAGAGCTTTCTTAGCCTTGGGTAGAGTGACTAGCTCCCATGTACGATTAGACTCAAGAGAGTCCATCTCATCATCCATGGCCTCTCCCACTTAACCCGTATATCTGACTGTAACGCCTCTTCAAAACACTCTGGCTCACCATTATCTGTCAGTAGTAGATAATGTAAGGAGGGTGAGTATCGACCGTGGGTCTCCTCTCCCGAGTAGACCTCCTCACAACTGGTGTATGCGGCTCTGCCTCATCTTGTGGCACTGTAACACCCATGTCCGGTAACTCTTCCAACTCTACTCTACGAATTCCTTTTTCTCGGCCTCTCGGCCTTATTTTCCTGCACAGTCCTTATGCATCACTTTTTCATTAAAGACTACGTCCTTGCTTCTGATGATTTTTTGTTTTCTGCATCCCAGAACCTGTAGCCAAAATCATGTTGCCCATAGCCTATAAACGTGCACTTCCTGGACTTCGCATCCAGCTTGTTTCTGTGCTCTGCATCAATGTGAACATATGAAGTGCAACCGAACACTCTGAGATGTGCAAGGTTCACTTCTTCCCAGTCCACGCTTCTTCTGGTAGCCCACCATCCAATGGTGCTGAGGGACTTCTATTGATGAGATATGCGGCAGTATTCACAGCATCTGCCCAAAAGGTCTTGGGCAACCCTGCATGTAACCTGCTCCTGGCGCGCTCAAGGATGGTCCTGTTAATGCGCTCAGTCACACCATTCTGCTGTGGTGTCCCTGGAATCGTTTTCTTATGTTTGATTCCATTTGCTGCACAATACTCCTCAAATCCTCTTATCACAATACTCTCCCCCATTTTCAGATCTGAGACACTTTACTGTTTTACCTGTCTCATTTTCTACCATAACTTTCCACTTTTAAATACATCAAATACATCAGATTTATGTTTTAAGAAGTAGACCCACAGTTTTCTACTAGCATCATCAATAAAGGTAACAAAATAACGTGAGCCACCAAGAGATAATACCTGTGCCGGTCCCCACACATCAGTGTGTACAAGCTCCAACAGATGTGTCTTTGGAGCGCGTCCCTTCTTCTTGAAGCTTACCCTCTTCTGCTTGCCATACACGCAGTCCTCGCAGAATTCCAAGTCAATAGACTTTAGCCCTGGTAGCTTCCCTTTTTACAATAGCACTTTCATCCCTTTCTCACTCATATGTCCCAGCCTCTGATGCCATAACTGCCCATTCACTCCAGTTGATGCGACTGCGAGTGAACTATACGATCCTGAAGTCACGTACAAAGTACCTTCCTTTTTGCCCCGAGATATTACCAAGGCACCTTTTGTGATATTCCAAGAGTCACTGGTGAATGTCGTCACATAACCGGTATTAGCCAACTGTCTCACTGAGATCAGATTACGTTTCAAACTCGGTACATGTCTGACATCCTTCAATTTCAAGACCGTTCCGTCTTTTCTGATTTACATGAACATCTCCCTTTCCAACAATATTACACGACTCATCATCACCCAGGTAGACTCTCCCAAAGTCACCTGACACATAATCACGCAGAACTTCCTTACACGAAGTAACATGAAACGAAGCCACCCGAGTCTATAACGCAAGACTCATTCCTCGCATCAAGAGAAAGATCAACGCCTCTGTGTCGCTCTCCTCAGACAGATTCACTGAATCTTTCCCACCTTGAGAGCTTCCTTCTTGTTTCTTGAGCGCCCTGCAATCATGTTTCATGTGCCCTTTCTTGCCGCAATGCAACACCCGTCTTTGTCTTTCGATCCCTTGGACTTATTCCTTGACTTAGAACGCCGTGTTTTATTGCCTCCTTTGTCAGGCGATCTTTCCTCTTCCTTCAACTTTAGAGCAT
>JAJHSJ010000868.1:0-47995 GCA_021015155.1 Magnolia officinalis
TGCGCGTACCGTGCGCTCATGTGGGGCAACTTCATCTCTCAGGGAGTCCCATAAACAATCAGTCCAATGACACATGCTATGCTCAATCACTCCTCATAAAAAGAATGCAGATGATGTGTATGGACATGTATCATGAAGTATACTAAGCATGATTATAATCACATAAATTATAGTGGGCCGATATAAGACGGTCCATGGCCTGTATAGGTGAATGGGTGGCGTGCAATAATCACCTATACATCGTGGGCCTCACACATATATTGGGCCTCAAGCATTTAATGGTCCTCACACATATGATGTGCCTCTTACATTATAGTTGAGTCTCATACAATCATAATGAGCCTTATACAATCACGATGGGCCTCATATAATCACAACAGGCCTCGTACCATCACAATGGATCTCATACAATCCTAATGAGTCTCATACAATCACAATGGGCCTCATGCAATCACACAACGAGCTTCATATACTCACAATGGGCCTCATACAATCTCAACGGGCTTCACATAATCACAACGGGCCTCACATGGTCACAATGGGCCTCATACAATTACAATGGGGCTCATGCAATCACACAACGGACCTCATATAATCACAATGGGCATCATACAATCACAATTAACCTTATCATGACCTTATACAATCATAATGCCATATTAGCACATACTCAGTGTGTATACTAACATAGTCATAACCAATAATCGGCCTATGGTAAGGTCCATAAAAGAACAACAGATCTATAACATGAGGTTCAATCCTTAACTATGGATATACAAAATCTGATAGCCCAGATCCTCCCGTCTACGATGATAATGAACTCTCCTCATATCAAGGTTACGCCTAGGTGGCCTACCTATAATCCTACGGATCTGGAATGGGCTTCTTTCACCATGCTATCATATGGCCCACTAGATGCCCCACGGGGTCCAAATAAGTCCTAGATGGACTCCGTGATTAAAAACAACCCTACTAGCAACCAATGGGGGGTCCAACATTTTGGGTTAGCCCAATAAGAATAGATGGATCATGTAATATCAATGGGACTAATGATTAGGGTCAACCCACTTAGAGAATGATAAGAATGGGCCTAACAAAGGCCTAAGGGAAGGTCACAATGTGGACATTTAACCATCATTGCCAATCAATGTGGACATTTAACCAACATTGCTCCCAAGAAGTGGCCCACATAGAGCCTAACATATAGCGGGCCCATGGCCTCATACAAGGGCCTCACATACAGCACATTTGGCCTCACTCATGGGCCTCACATGCATCACATTGGGCCTCATACAAGGGCCTCACATACAGCAAATTAGACCTCACTCATGGGCCTCACATGCATCACATTGGGCCTCATACAAGGGGCTCACATGCATCACATTGGGCCTCACACAAGGGCCTCACATATAGCACATTAGGCCTCACTCATGGGCCTCACATGCATCACATTGGGCCTCATACAAGGGCCTTAAATACATTGTAATGGGCCACATACTTGGGCCTCGAATATGTCACAATGGGCCTCATATAATAGCCCATGGCCTAGGAAAAATGGGTGGATAGTGTGTGTAACACATACATCAAAGTGGGCCTCATGGGGCAGCCCACGGCCAGAAAAAAAAATGGGTGAAAAGTGTGCATATAACCCATTCATCATGGTGGGCCTCATGGGGTAGCCCATAGCCCAGAGAAAAGGATGGACGGCCTATATACAACTCAAATATCATGGTGGGCTTACCTAAGGCAGCCCATGATTGAGGTACATATGCAGGGTGGGCCTCTCAAGACAATGGTACCCATGGCCCTAAGAAAATGAATGAACACTGTGTGTATAATACACACATCATGGTGGGGCCTAGGACTTAAAATCAAGTCAATCAGTGGCTTGTGTGGGCCACCCTACACAAAAGTTGAGAGGGTTACTCTCCATTAAACATTCATAATCAATTGTTGGGCCCACCAAGACGTGGTTTATAAATCCAGCCCATCCATTATGCTTGTCCCATTTGGTTAAGGGGACAAACCAAGTTTCACATGAATTTAAATTTGAGGTGGACCTAGCAAGTGCACTTATATCCTCGAGTTTCGAGTTGTATGAACGATTGAAAGGAGATCGAAGTTACATGGGTCCCAAAGTGATGTAATTATTACATCTACATCGTTCATCTAGTTATAGAGATCATTTAAGAGCATTATATATATATATTATATATATATATATATATATAATATATATATATATATAAGAATCATATCAAAAGATTATCTGGACCGCACCACAAATAGTAGTGGAGATAATGATTTCATCGTAAACAATTCACAGGGCTCACCATAACATTTATTTTCCATCCCAACTATTATAAGGTCACGAAGACTTAAATTAAGAGGAAAGAAAAATTTCATATTGATCCAAAATTTATGTGACCCAAAAAGGGTTTCAATGGTAGATGTTCAATCCCCTGCTGCTTTTTATAGTGTGGACCACCTGAGTTCCGTGTATGTATGATTTTTGGGGGCATCCATCCAATTCCAAAAGGGGACCCATCAAATGCACGGTGTAGATGATCGACATACATCATGGTGGGACCGATGGTGGGGCCCACGGTCCCTACGTTCAACCAAGAAGCCGGATGCTGCTTACTCTAGCGTCCTCTAGACACTAGAAGCAACAATGTCTCATGTTATATATTTTTTTTGTTATGTTTTTTTTTTTTGTAGATTTTCATAGGTGGTGCCCACATTAGGAGGATCCACCTTGCCGGTTGGGTTCTTGGGCTCGAGACAGGCCTAACAAGAGAAATATTTCTACATGTTTTGACGTGCAGAAACATTACAGTGGCTCCTAACAAATCTTAACAGTAAATATCACTATTTTCTATGAAGTGGCCCACCAGAGATTCAGATTGGCTTCAAATTTGGGTCAATGCCTTAAAATATGCTGGGAAATCGGATGGACGGTGTGGATCAAACACATGCATATCAAGGAAAGGGGGTTATGGGCCCACAGCCCCAACCCTAATTGGAGCAGCTGGGTCGCTGCTTGCTGAAGCGTCCAACGTCCCTCCCTGCATATATATATATATATATATATATATATATATATATATATTTGGAATGTGGTGTGTGTGCACGTGTGGCATGGATGTTCGTGGCTAGCCCAATGGGCCTCACTTGGACATGTTGGATTTGTGTATAAACATCACAGTGGACCATAGTCCTAAACAGGCTGGTATTTATGTTTTCTCTTCATCCAGATCCTAGTGTTGTATACCCATGTATGATGGTTAGTAAACATCAAGGTGGGCCCACGGCTAGTGGGTCCCACACAAGCTTTAGATCAATCTAATATTTTACACGCTTCCTATACTCACATGAATGGAACCTTTCTGAATGGATTGAATGCCATACATCAAATGGGTCCCACCAAATGTGGGCCTACAATTACGAAATCAAGGTGGGGATACCATCCCCACCACAAATTTAAGGTCTAGATGGCCTCTACATGTTGATCATCAAATAAACATCATGGTGGGGTCCATGGAGAATGGCCTCATCATGGATTCAACATTTGCATCTTGGTGGGCCATTGGCCACACCTTGGTCCAAAATGTGATCCATACCATTATTTAGTAGGCCCCACTTGGCCCATCATCAAACTCACAATATAAACCTATAAACACCCACCTTAGATCTTGGACTTCTTCTTCCACCAATGTGTTTAGAGCTCCAAGGGATGAGATTCAATGGTTGAGATTGATTTTAGAGGGTTGGATGATGAGATTTTTTTTGGGGGGGGGGGGGGGGGGGAGGAAGTGGGCCACTCCTAGGTTCTCTTGGAGCTTGGACGGTCACCTACCTTGGTTGCTTGGGAAAAATGGTTAGAGAATGAGAGAGAGAGAGAGAGAGAGAGAGAGAGAGAGAGAGAGAGGATGTTGTAAGAGAGAGTTGATGGGTAAAGGGTGGAGTGATGGGATGGGTGTAAGGAAGGGATGGGTGGAGAGAGAGAGTTGACTTTGGGGATGGGTTGTGTACTTGGGGTTGGGATAGAGTGATGGGTTGAGATGGGATGTGTACTTGACATGTGATTGATTGATTGATGTGATGTTTGGGTAGAGATTCCCCCATTATTCACAATGTGCTACTTTTATTCAAAATATACACGGGCTCACAACTCCTGGCCTGAGTATCACATTAGTACGCAAGTCACGGCGTTGGAACCGCGGTGACAGCGCGGTCACTAGGGTACAAGTCTCGGGTCCAGTCGACTCAACTTGGGAGGGTGTGACTCAAGGTCACACGTAAATGCTATCTACACGTCGCAGGTCATCGAAATTCGACAGGGAGGATCGCGGGGGTCTATGGAATGGTACGGGCTAGGATACGAGCCTTACATGTGGTACAATGTGTACACTAAGTAAGGGGTGTGAGGAGTGGTAGGAGCTAGGCACGAGGTGTCATCCTCAGTCATCACGTCTGTCTCTGCAACATGTGGAACGCCCATCATGTCAACGTCCGAAGTGACGATGCAGAGCCGGTCATAGGGAGTGCCTTAAGTTTCATTCTTCTAATGTTATCTTGGGAAAACTTCGATGCAGCCATGGATAATTGGAGGTGGGTAGCAGCTTGCACTCTCGCGATAGAAGACATAGAAGAGTGAGAATGGAAGATATATTGGGCGAGTGGCCTGGACTACAAACGAGATCTGGTGTAAAATGACAAGGAGAAGAGAAAGACGGATACCAATCACTATACTATAGATGACATCAATCATGAATGGAGTCAGGTCAACACAATTGGTACCACGAGGGTACACATTTTTATGCTAAAGATAGCGTGGAGGACTCGGTACTAAGTCGTCATATCTGTGGACCTAAGGGCATTCCCATCACGCCAGGGAACATTGACACCGTTGCACATGAATCTGTTGATAGTGAAACAGACATCAGGTGAGTCAAAGTCATGCTCCGAGAGACTGACAGAAGACGAAGGAACCCCTAACAAGTGGGCAATAAGACCTGTTGTGACATGGGTGGTAGAGTCGCACACAACAACATCAATGGATGGGGGGTCGAGTGTTAGAGAATGAAAACAAGTTGGAAATTGATAAACTTGTTCAGCCCGAGTCATACCTCTAAACATAAGGACTTTGCTCCACCCTACTGCATCAAGAATGGTGTCGATCCCATAAGGACGAACACAGTCAAGATTGATTTGCTGCTTGAGAATAAGTTTTTGACCTCTATATTTGTAACACCCTACCCAAATCAAAATAGTGTCCTGGGGTGCCCACGTGCGAAATGGCGCAGGACCGTATGATTTGATCACATATGTGGGTGAATTACCGTTAAATTATTTCAAATTAAGCCATTAATGTGATACAATCCAACTACATTTGGGCCAACCACGAGCCGTAGGGCCAGTCAGGTCCAATAGTACTTAACAGCTGCCTGTATGAACTGTGCACCGCCCGAGGCAGGACAGAAAATTCTGAAACTTGGGGAGGCCAAGGGCCTCGCTGGGCTTGTGGTCCATCACAGATGTCAGGCTCGAATAATGCCCAAAATGGACAAATTGTGCCCTCTAGTCGGTACTTATAAACCGCGAGTCGCCCCACTCAAAACCAAATTGCTGAAATTTTAATTAATTGACCCTATGGCTTGAATTAGTGAATATAGACTTTTTAACCATCAGATCTCTTCTAAATTCACATAGAAGGCTAGAAATATTTCCCTGCACTCGCCCACAAAATATGACCCTTGATTGAGGAACAGTGACCTTTGAGCACAAATCGAACTATTCCGACAAAACCCCACTTCCATTTGCGATAAAAACTTTGCCCAGCCCTTTATCGGGCCATGGGGCACGTGTCCCATGAATCAGATGGGCCAGGGGGCATCAAGGCAGCCCCAATAGCTAGAATGGGCCCCACGGGGCCATTGGAGGCAATTACCATACTGCAGGGCCAACTGAAATAAATTTATGGATATTTATATCCAGCCCTCTCTCTCTCCCCTAAACTCCAGCAGCTGAGAGAGAGAGAGAGAAAGAGAAAGAGAGATAGAGAGAGAGAGAAGGGAGAATAGAAAAAGGTGATAGGGTGGGTGATTATGGGTCAGTGGTGCTTGAGATTTGGAAACCCCCGCACCTACGCCTTCCATTGGCCGGAAAACGCCGACCCAATCGTCGTTGGAGTAAAACTCCATTCAACCTGAGGTAAGATTGAACTCCAATCCATCCCCACCCAGTTTCTAGCAACATGCATGCAACTTACCCCTACTCCATGTAACGTAGGGCCCCACCACATCGAGTTTGCGGACCTCCTGATGTTAGGACGATTTCAGCGACTTCCGGTCAACAATAGGTGCGGACCATTACCTTTAGGTGGCCGATTATCGTGCCTAGAGTAGGTTTAGTGAATGTGTGTGGTGCATTGCTCTTACATGTTGTTGGAATTTCTTTGGAATGCATGTTGGGACTATAGGTCAGGGATTTCCTAAAAATGTGGGAAGGGTTTAGGCCCGAGCATCCCCAATTCGTGGAATGTAGAATTGCATGTCTAATTAGGGTGTAAGTCTTCAATTTCTCCGAGTATTGCTGATTTGCTGTTAAATCTTGTTGCATGTCATTTATGTTAGAAATTGTAGGAACGAATGTTGACAAATTTCTAGATTGCTGAATTAATTATGTACAATTCCCACTACATTGCTGATTTGTATGATTCATGCTAGCGTATGTGAAATTGAATTGCTGTGAATGGGTGTATGGTTGTCCATCTTATTAAATAGTTGGAATGTGATGAACATGATCCTTACAAATTTAGTATTTTTTAGCGTTTGCTATCCAGGTACTTAACTCGCTGAAATTATGCTTATCATGTGTGAAATATCCCTAGATTTGATGATACCTGCTGACTATTAGTGCATATGCCCCTTGTGGATTAACTGGAATCACTTGGGCAACCTTCCGTTGGATTAGCCAACAAGTAAATCTAGCTTGACTAGTTAAACTGTGGTTTGGCACAAAATTTTTTGACAATACCAGGTGCTAGAATTACAACATAGCACTTACACCTATGTGGCCCCAAACCACACCAAAAGGGACCCAACCAAGGTGGTGAAAGTGCCCTGGTTTGTCAAGTTATGTGAATATTGAGTCAGAGTGTCTACAGAGCCTAATAGGAAGATCAATTCAAGCGTCTGCCTCAACCGGTTGTGTGCAAGCTTGTCACAGGTAAAACTAAAGCCTCACATCCCATGACCCAAAACACCAAGTAAAGAAAACCCTTAAAAACAAGCTAGAAATCATAGGGTTTTAAGGTGAGAAAACTTTTTTTCAAAATAGGAAAATCTCTAAGTTTTTCTCGCATTGTCAATTTTATCAAAACACCCTCGATATGATCGACCTGCACTGTCGATGTCCTCGATACCTTAACAATATTATCGATGTGAGGATTAAAAGTGTCCAGCAACTAAATATTCATTTGGACGGATTTATCGATACACCTATCGATATCATCGATATAAGCACTAACTATGTCCAGCAACTTCACAACATATCTGAACGAATTATCGATGTATCGATATTCAAATCTCGAGTCCATCGAGAGTGGCTCGATAAGATCGATAGACAGATTTTCAGCGCCCCCGTTTTTAATTGAAAATCTTAAATTCCTTCGATATATCGATGCTCTTCCGATATGAACTGAAATCAAATATCGATAACAACGGAAGTCCATTGATGATATCGATCAAGGGCGCGCATTTCTCACAGCAGATATTTCAGGTCGTTTTTAACTATGATCGGGGGCCCTTCGATAGAATCGATATTCAAATATCGATGATATCGGCACCATGTCGATTGCATCGAACAAGGTCATAAACTCTCCAACAAGCTTAAAGACAAATCAGCTAGATTTATCAATGCCTCTACTCTGATCTCGATATCATCGACATTCAAATTCTGATGATCTCGATCGTTCCCCGATCATTCATGAAAACCTGAAATATTTTAAAGTCAAGTCTCTCTCATTTTTCAAGTGTCGATGGATCGAACTTGTCATCGATGAAATCGGAGTTCGAAATTCGATGACATCGACAATAGTTTCGATTCATTAACCAATTGGTAAAGAGTTTCAAAAGCGTATGACGTTGAGTCCGAGTCATCGAGCAGACCATCGATGCTATTGAGAGTATACGCTCGATGATATCGAACCTGCCCAATGATATCGAACTCTGTCATAAATGTGACTGTTTTATATCCATTTGAACTCTTTGCCTATATATAGAGGACTTGTCTTTTGTTGCTGTGAGAGAAAGAAGGAGCTTTTGTGTGTTTCAACTTACATCTTATATCCAAAGCCCTTTCTCTCAAGGGAGTTCATCCTCCAATCCACCCTCACCATTGACATTCAATAGAGTGGATTGGGGAATGAACTTCTGCATTTAAGGATCCTCCAGCTACTACCTTAATGACAAATCATTAAGCTAGGATGATTTGAATGCCTAGATAATTGGAACTACTCTATCTTCCTTATAGGAAAATCTTTAGAGAGTAGGATTCCATCATAACCTTGACCCAACCCAAAGCCAAGTATTGGTATTCTATCTTGTATTGCAGATCAAGGGAGTAGAAGACTCTTAGTCAACAAGGAGGAGAAGATCTTCGGCATTGTGCTAAACGGGACTCATTAGCTTATTTATAAGTAACCAGAGTCCAAGAGGACACTTGTGATCATTCCTTTCTAGGATTGGGTCTTAAGTGGTTCTCACCCTTTGAAGTCCTTAAGGAGGCCTCCGGTGGGAGTGTACGTGGTGGGTGCGTTGTATGGACCCTTGTTCTATGGAGTGCATAAACATCTGGTTTGGAGTGAACCGGTAAAACTCTAGGTTTTAGGTGAACCGGGTAAAACCTTAGGGTTTGAGGTCAACCATGTAGAAACCTCCAGTAGGGTCTTATGGAAGATCCTTGGCCAGTGTGCCTAAAAGTGGGTGCGTTGTGTTGACCCTTGCTCATGAGAGCATAAACAGTCAGCCTCAGTGTAGGTTGTAAAGGTTAAAGATGAACCTGATTTAAAACCTTAGGTTAGAGGTGAACCATTGTGAAACCTCCTTAGTGAAATCTGGTACACTCAAGGGTTAAGTGCGGTTACCAGGAGTGGAGTAGACTTATCATCGAACCACTATAAAATGACTCTGTTTGAGATTGTTATTTTAATTAAGTGATTTGCTTTAATACTTCCATATCTGAATATCTGATCACTTCTCACACACCTACACAGTCATATCCATCATGAACTAGATTGCATATTGTTACTCCTTAAGCAGTTTGTGATTGGATCCTCTACCAGGCTTGGAAGCCAGTAGAGTTACATTTGAGTAATCCTGACAATTTCATGATCATAGGATTAGTGAAGTAGGATTTTTAAATAACTCATAAAAACTCTAAAAAGTCATATTCACCCCCCTCTATGACATATTGGCATATTCCTTCTTCAACTAGTGCGGTCTTTACCGCCATTTCAATTGGTATCAGAGCAGGTTTCTCCTTAAGGGCTTCACCACCTAGAGAGTGATCTTAACTGAAAAAAGAATCATATTCAAAAGAATCCAAGAGGGTGTGACAAACCAGAACAATTGCCTTGTGATTCACACTGCTCTGAAAGTCGGTAATAGTTCAAAGTGGTGTCTTGATAGTGGATGCTCTAGATACATGACTGGTGATCAAACTCACTTTTGTGAGTACTCAAACTTTGATGGAGGATCTGTCACATTTAATGATGGTAGCTCGGCCAAAATTATTGGACAAGGAACAATAGCCGTACTGGCCTTCCTAAAATTAAACATGTCCTCTGTGTAGAAGGTCTAAAACATAATCTCCTTAGTATCTCCCAAATCTGTGACAAAGAACATCTTGTCACTTTCTCAAAGGATGTGTGTAGAATTGTGGATCATACAGGAAAATCTCTCATAAAAGGGCTACGCACTAGTGATAATTGTTATGTCATTGAAAGTATAAGTGAGAGTGTACTATCCACAAAGTGCAATATGGCTGTAAAGAATGAATCCAAACTGTAGCACCAAAGGTTGGGACACGTTCACTACCAAAATTTAGTAAAACTCAGTTCAAAGAATTTGGTTAGGGGACTTCCCAAGATTAGAAAAGAAGAAAAAGTTGTCTGTGGAGAATGTCTAAAAGGAAAACAAATTAAAGTCAGACACAAAAAGACAACCACCATAGCAACAACAAAACCTTTGGATTTGCTACATATGATCTAGTTGGACCAATGAAGGTGGAAAGCCATGGCAAGAAAAGATACTTTTTGGTGGTGGTAGATGACTACACCAGATTTACTTGGGTCGCATTCCTTCGGGAAAAATCGGATGTATTTGAGAAATTTGTGATCCTTGCAAAGTGACTCCAAAATGAAAAAGGGTACGAAATAAATCATATCAGAAGTGATCATGGTGGAGAATTTGAAAATGAAATATTCGAAAGATATTGTAATGAGAAAGGAATTCGTCATGAATTCTTTGCCCCAAAAACACCTCAGCAAAATGGAGTCGTTGAAAGGAAAAATTGTGTGTTGCA
This sequence comes from Magnolia officinalis, assembly GCA_021015155.1. Classification (NCBI taxonomy): domain Eukaryota; kingdom Viridiplantae; phylum Streptophyta; class Magnoliopsida; order Magnoliales; family Magnoliaceae; genus Magnolia; species Magnolia officinalis. The sequence goes on from JAJHSJ010000868.1 coordinate 10,591, forward strand.
GGAAATGGGGTCTGTTATGTTGAATGGGAAAGATATGGCAAAAAGTTTTTGGGCAGAAGCTGTCAATACTGCCTGTTACATCATAAATAGAGTATATCTTAGAGTAGGTCTAAATAAAACTCCATACGAATTATGGTTTGGGAAAGTGCCTAGTGTGAAATATTTCATGTCTTCAGAAGTAAATGTTATATCTTGAGAGACAGAGATCACCTAAGAAAATTTGAGTCTAAAAGTGATGATGGAATCTTTCTGGGGTATGCTATGAATAGTCATGCGTATAGAGTATACAATCTAAGAACCCTCACTATTCAAGAGTCAGTCAATGTGGTAATCAATGATCAACCTCATGAAGAAGATACACCTGCAAATGAATTAGAAGATGATGTAGATTCATGCATAATAGAAAAATCTGATAACAAAACTACATCACCCTGTGAACCTCAACCATCATCTGACACCCCCATCATACAAGATCACCCTCGCAAACAAATTATTGGAGGTCCTAACAACGGTGTAAGAACTCGACAACAGATAGAAAATATCTATAGCCATTTATGTTTTACCTAAAAAATTGAACCAAAGAATATTGTGGAAGCTCTTCAAGATGAACATTGGATAAATGCTATCCAAGAAGAACTTTAACAATTTCAAAGAAATGAGGTATGACAATTGGTTCCCAGACTACTTGATACAAATATTATTGGAACCAAATGGGTCTTCAAGAATAAATCAGATGAATCAGGAAATGTGATCCGCTTGTAACTCAAGGGTACTCACAGATAGAAGGCATTGATTTTGATGAAACATTTGTTCCTGTAGCTCGCCTTGAATCTATCAGAATTCTTTTGTCCATTGCATGTGCATTAAAGTTTAAACTATTTCAAATGGATGTTAAGAGTGCTTTTCTTAATGGAAATCTTGCAGAAGAAGTCTATGTTGAACAACCAAAAGGATTTTCGGATCCTAAGTGTCCTCATTACGTATATCATCTTAATAAAGCCCTTTATGGTCTCAAACAAGCACCACGTGCTTCGTATGAACAACTAACAAAATTCATTTTGGACTATAATTCTGCAGAGGGAGTGTTGATAAGACTCTGTTTACTCAAAGAACAAAAGATTCACTACTTATTACACAAATTTATGTGGACGATATAGTCTTTGGTTCTACATGTGAAGATATTGCATACAAATTTGCCAACCTCATGAGATCAGAATTTGAAATGAGTATGGTTGGTGAACTAAACTTCTTCTTAGGATTGCAGGTCAAGCAGCTCCATGATGGAATTTTTATCTGTCAAACCAAGTATGCGAATGATTTGGTAAAAAGATTTGGTCTTGAATTTGGTCGCTCTTATCACACTCCCATGAGCACCACACTCAAACTCTTCAAAGATACAAATGGCAAGAGTGTGGATCAACATCTCTACAGGAGTATGATAGGTAGTCTACTATATCTCACAGCTAGTCGCCCTGACATATCTTTCAGTGTTGGGGTATGTTTTCGATATCAAGCAGATCCTAAGGAATATCATTTAACGGCTGCTAAGAGGATCATCAAATACATAGCAGGGACTCCCTCCTATGGACTGTGGTATCCATTTGAAACATCTACCATCATCGCCGGGTACTCTGATGCTGACTGGGCAGAAAATTTAGATGATCGAAAATCTACAAGCGGAGGATGTTTCTATATTGGAAACTGTCTAGTCTCTTGGTCTCTTGGCAGAGCAAGAAGCAAAATTCAATATCATTATCTACTGTTGAGGCTGAATACATTGCTGTTGGTAGCTGCTGTGTACAACTCCTTTGGTTGAAACAAATGATGTTGGACTACGGGATTGAACAACCCACGATGAGTCTTTTCTGTGATAACACAAGCGCAATCAACATTTCAAAGAATCCTGTCCAACATTCTCAAACTAAACACATTGACATCCGTCATCATTTTATCTGAGAACTTGTTGATGACAAGATTATCACATTGGACTATGTTTCCACAGAAAAGCAACTTGCAGACATCCTCACCAAACCTCTTGATACAAATAGGTTTAGTGATCTTAAAAAATCCATTGGGGTCTGCATTCACTAAATCTCAGTGAACTTGAGTCACATAGGTAAATCCCTACACTGGGACATTCATGGTTATACGTAAACCACAAGTTTAAACTCCTTACATTAACCATGTTGGTTTTGGGCTGAAAATAAGTCTTTTGTTGAAATAACTGTTAATTTGCTGCCAATCTTGGGCAGTTTATTTGGGAAAGTTTTTTTTTTTTTTTTTTTTTTTTTTTTTTTTGTTTCATTTTGATATATGGCTGTATAGAACTCATATTTTTAATGCCATAATTATGTTTTGAGCTCCCCAAATTTATCAAGTTCTGGAATGCATGTGATATCTCTAACGAATATTCCATCTGCTATGCATTCATAAATTCTGAAATTGATGCTTGCTTAAATTGAGTTAACACTTTTACATCAATTCATCTGCTTCTGCCTGGAGGGTTCTCCCAAGAAATTCACTCTTCAGTCAATATCACCTAAGATATCTTTGTCAATGACTGACAAAAAGGCGGAGAACATTTGCAAACACCTCGAATGAAAAATTGTGTATCTATCTATGTTGTTGCAGGTGTTAGGGGGAACAGCTGCATCAAGCAAGGGGGAGTTTTACAAGAAAGGGGGAGCAGCTACTGGTTATGTACATGGGATAGAAATTGTAAAATTGTGTAAAAGCATGTACACACAATTTAGGGTATGTTTGTCTAGAAGCGTTTTAGGGTGTTTTGGGATTTTGTCACGTAATTGACAAAGGGGGCGATTGAAAGTGCCCTGGTTTGTCAAGTTACGTGAATATTGAGTCAGAGAGTCTACAGAGCCTGATAGGAAGATCAATTCAAGCGTCTGCCTCAACCGGATGTATGCAAGCTCGTCACAGGTAAAATTAAAGCCTCACATTCCATGACCCAAAACACCAGGTAAAGAAAACTCATAAAAACAAGCTAGAAATCATAGGGTTTTAAGGTGAGAAAACTTTTTTCAAAATAGAAAAATCTCTAAGTTTTTCTCACCTTGTCGATTTTATTGAAATACCCTCGATATGATTGACCTGAACTGTCGATGTCTTCGATACCTTAACGATATTATCGATGTGAGGACCAAAAGTGTCCAACAACTAAATATTCATCTGGACGAATTTATCGATGTATCGATACACCTATCGATATCATCGATATAAGCACTAAATATGTCCAGTAACTTCACAACATATCTGAACGAATTATCGATGTATCGATATCATCGATATTCAAATCTCGAGTCCATCGAGAGTGGCTCGATATGATCGACAGGCAGATTTTCGGCGCCCCTGTTTTTTAATGAAAATCTCAAATTCCTTCGATATATCGATGCTCTTTCGATTTGAACTGAAATCAAATATCGATAACATTGGAAGTCTATCAATGATATCGATTGAGGGCGCGTATTCTCACAATAGATATTTTAGGTCATTTTTAACTATGATCGGGGGCCCTTCGATAGAATCGATATTCAAATATCGATGATATTGGCACCAGGTCGATTGCATCAAACAAGGTCATAAACTGTCCAACAAGCTTAAAGACAAATCACCTGGATTTATCGATGCCTTGACTCTGATCTCGATATCATCGACATTCAAATTCTGATGATCTCGATCGTTCCCCGATCCTTCATGAAAACCTGAAATATTTCAAAGTCAAGTCTCTCTTATTTTTCAAGTGTTGGTGGATCAAACCTGTCATCGATGGAATCGGAGTTCGAAATCTGATTACATCGACAATAGTTTCGATTCATCAACCAATTGGCAAAGAGTTTCAAAAGCGTATGACATCGAGTCCGAGTCATCGAGCAGACCATCGATGCTATCGAAAGTATACGCTCGATGATATCAAACTCTGTCATAAATGTGACCGTTTTATATCCCTTGGAATTCTTTGCCTATATATAGAGGACTTGTCTTTTGTTGCTGTGAGAGAAAGAAGAGAGAGCTTTTGTGTGTTTCAACTTACATCTTATATCCAAAGCCCTTTCTCTCAAGGGAGTTCATCCTCCAATCCACCCTCACCATTGACATTCAATAGAGTGGATTGGGGAATGAACTTCCGCATTCAGGGATCCTCCAACTACTACCTTAATGGCAAATCATTAAGCTGGGATGCCTTAAATGCCTAGATAATTAGAACTACTCTATCTTCCTTATAGGAAAATCTTTAGAGAGTAGGATTTCATCATAACCTTGACCCAACCTGAAGCCAAGTATTGTTATACTATCTTGTGTTGTGGATCAAGGGAGCAGAAGACTCCTTGTCAACAAGGAGGAGGAGATATTCGGCATTGTGTTAAACGGGACTCTTCAGCTTATTTGTAAGTATCCAGAGTCCAAGAGGACACTTGTGATCATTCCTTTCTAGGTTGGGTCTTAAGTGGTTCTCACCCTTTAAAGTCCTCAAGGAGACCTCTGGCGGGAGTGTACGTGGTGGGTGCGTTGTGTGGACCCTTGCTCTGTGGGAAGCATAAACATCTGGTTTGGAGTAAACCAGTAGAACTCTGGGTTTTAGGTGAACCAGGTAAAACTTTAGGGTTTGAGGTCAACCGTGTAGAAACCTCCAGTACGGTCTTATGAAAGATCCTTGGCAAATGTGCCTAAAAGTGGGTACGTTGTGTTGACCCTTGCTCGTGAGAGCATAAACAGTCAGCCTCAGTGTAGGTTGTAAAGGTTGAAGGTGAACCTGATTTAAAACCTTAGGTTAGTGGTGAACCATTGTGAAACCTCCTTAGTGAAATCCGGTACACTCAAGGGTTAAGTGCAGTTACCGGGAGTGGAGTAGACTTATCATCGAACCACTATAAAATGACTTTGTTTGAGATTGTTATTTTGATGGAGTGATTTGCTTTAATACTTTCATATCTGAATATCTGATCACTCCTCACACACCTACATAGTCATATCCATCATGAACTAGATTGCATATTGTTTACTCCATAAGCAGTTTGTGATTGGATACTCTACCAGGCTTGGAAGCCAGTAGAGTTACATTTGAGTAATCCTGAGAATTGCATAATCATAGGATTAGTGAAGTAGGATTTTTAAATAACTCATAAAAACTCTAAAAAGTCATATTCACCCCCCTCTAGGACATATTGGCATATTCCTTCTTCAATTAGTGCGGTCTTTACCACCATTTCAGGTGGGCCACCATCGAAATGGCAGCGCACCGCTAGTACACTAGAGGGCGGCGGTGCACCGCACGTCCATATGGGGCCCCTCCCATGTGTGGGTACCCCCAATATCCCTTCCTTTCTCCATTTTAAGCTTGAAAACCCGCCTCCAACCCTTTTCCTACCCTTTAGCACCCTCCAAACTCCTTCCTCTCTTCCAAATCCTCATTTCCCACCTTTCCAACCCATCTCCTTCCTTGCATGTGCCATTTTTATCTTCTTCCAACCCCTAATCATCCCAAACCTTCCTTATACCCATAGAATCTTGACCCTTGGAGCTCAAAACCACTCCACTAAGGGACCCACAACCTTCATTCTTTAAGATTCTTCACTTGACCATCCCTCACTTTTAAGGATTTCCATTCCATGGCCCTTTTTGAAGTTATCTCCTCCATTTTCTCCATTTCTATGCTCTTATCCCTCATGGGGAAGAAGTGGTTGGCCCCTAATGAAGCAGGGCCAAGCTAAGAGAGAAGACCTAAGAGGACGATGGACACACGTGCGGGCCCGAGCACCGAGTGGAGGTCAAAACCGGACCTCGATCCCCAAATTCCACTGGATAGGGCTTTGCCATCGAACATTGAGTACAGTAGATATAGAAACTGTAAGATCGTGTTTAAGGCCAATGTGGGTGAGAATATTTTCAGTGAGCATCCGCTTCTAGACCACCTTCTCGAGAATGGTTGGTGTTCGATCTTTGAAGGGAAGTATCAGGCCAGTGAGGACCTTGTACGGACCTTCTATGCGCATAGAAAGAAGCCCTCCCTCGACCCCCTTGGATTTAACATTCCTCTAGGCAGACAGGAGGCTCGGGTCGATGTGGATATTATTGCACACATCCTTGGCGTAGAGCACAGTGTCGTTCATGCCAGTGAGGATAACGTTGTAGATAGGTGGGACAAGGACCACCGTACGCACCACTTGTGCAGTCAACTGGTCGAGTGGAGACATGAGAACAGCGTTAAGCCAACAGATATGACCCCGGACTACGACATACTCCACCACATATACACTTACAACGTGTATCCGAGGTCGAGCAACCATACGAAATGCACTAGGTTCATGGTAGATTTCCTCTACCGAGTAAGACAGGGAGAGAAGGTTTGCCTGCTCACTCTTATACTGACTTAGATTGTGAAGGCGGTGCAATTCCTTTGGGAGAATTAGTCTCTTCCATTTGGCCGACTGATTTGCAAGATTGCCCATAATTATGGGTACAAGCAGTACGTAGAACACCACGTCCCAATCTGAATGATCGATGAGAACACCCTGAACAACATGAAGATAGGCCCTAAATAGCACAAGGCCCGATTGGAGGTGTTCGGGGATGAGATAGAAGAGAAGAGCGAGGAGGAAGAAGAGAGTGAAGCTGAGGAAGAGGAGGAAGTCGAGGCCCAGGACTTTGACTGGGAGCCTCCCGCCGCTCATGTTGAGTGCCAGGGTCAGGTCACTCTAGACGCCCGCCTAGCCAAAATAGAGGAGAACCAGGAGAACATGAGGCGAAGACTGAAGAAGATGTCTCACATGCTGAAGGCTCTCCTGTGCTGCATGCAGGATAAGGGAGAACCTCCACCTTCGATGGAGTTGGAGGACTAGAAGGATAGTAATGTAGTTGTGTTTCTTTTTGTAATAGCCTTGGATAGGCTTAGTTTGTTTGTCTTGGGTTGTAGGCTTTTGAAGCCTTCTTTTATGTTTTGTAAATCGGCAACCATATATTTCTCATCTTTATACATGTAGTGCTTTAGCATATGTAACATTGACAATTTTGATTAATAAAATACTTGAAGTTGCCTATATTTGAGTAATGTGTTGGGACACTGTAGTAAACTAATAATACTTGTATAATATTGCTTCTCTAAATAAGTATACACTAAATGTTGTATCCATGGATTTTACGATGCTAAATGTTATGGAAATGTCTTTCAGGACAATGAGACCCTAAGGCAATAGTTGTTTAGCTCGCCTAGCTTTGGGCGGAAGAGATGAGAGTGGGCACCCCGCCCCTAGTGAGCAATAAGGTTTCCAAGGCGGAACCAATCCACTCGACGTCGGGAATAACATACCGGATCAATTCCCAAAGATGCCATCGACTCAAGGCGAGACCTCTTCTTACCAGGCGGCCCTACCTATGGGCACCATGGAACAGATGTTACGCATTATGCAGCAGCAACAACACTCACTACACACTTTGGTGGGGGCTATGACCCACCATATGAATGTGCCCTCGCTAGATCAAGTCGGGACATCAGCCGCTCCATATAATCTCTTTGAGCATTTTTAGAAACTAAGACCACCCACGTTCGCCATCACACATCGATATGAGGAGGCCGAGAGCTAGCTAAATTGGGTCATCAAGGCAATCCGGCCCCTCCACTGCACTGAAGCGGAACAAGTGGAGTTAATCTCCTATCTGTTAGATAAGGAAACTAATGTGTGGTGGGACAATGTGGTAAGAACTGTCCGTACCAATTTCGTCTGGACCTGGGAAGATTTTGAGATGCGCTTCTTCGAGAAGTACTTCCCCAGCACGTACCGGATCGAAAAAAAAATGAATTCCTGCACCTCCAGCAAGGGGCAATGTTGGTGGTTGAGTATGAGAACCGGTTCACCGAGTTGTCTCGCTATGCCCCCAAGATTGTTACCGATGAAGAAACGCCAATGATGCCCTTTACCGAGGGAGTGAGGGCTGGTATTCGCACCAAGATGTGTTGTGCGAACATACGGACCTATGCCGAGTTGGTGGAAATGTCCTTGCGATCGGAGCAGGATGGTGATGAGTCTCCCGATCGCGCATCCAAGCCCAATCACGAGGAAGATTATGAGGACAGTCTTCATCCTCCTCAAGAAGAAGGATGCAACTGAGATCGCCTTCCCAGCATGCACCTCCTCCGCCTACATACGCCAGCCCCGATCGTGTTTGCAGGTACTGTAAAAAGGTGGGGCATTTGGAGGCTTATTGCTTCTCAAAGATGAGGGACCATGGCTATGTACCCCTTCAACGCATGAGCCGACCACTGCAACAAGCATTGCCAGCTCCCCCTCAACGAGTCGCGGGCCCATCCCAACAGATCAATGGGTCACCAGCATGTCAAATTAGGCCGTCGCCTCAACCTACACATCAGCCCAACAAACCACAGTAAGCCTGGGTACACTCTCTGACCGATGAAAGTGTGGATGCAGCTACGAGCGCGCCTACGGCATTTGAAGTCATGGCTCACATTCAAGGTATCGTTGTCTTTCTTCTTGTGGACACTGGGTCCATGACATCACTCATATCATACATGACCATCAAGAATCTAGGGTTACCGACCACTCCCATGTCAGGAGTAAGGATTATAGCGGCAACCGAAACCTTCACTTAAGATACATCCGTCTGTCGGGGTTGCCCCATCGATTTGGCAAGTAAAAAAATTGTAACGCCCTGAAATTCGGGGGTCAAGTATGAACTCAGCTCCCGAGTTCCAACGCATCACTTATGCAACATAGATAATGGTGATTAAATGTTATCTGTGTTAGACCAATAAACATGAGTGAGATTATACCAAAATAGTAATTCATACTCCAGATCAGTTGTATAAAGGCAAGCGGAAGACTGAAATTGTATATATAAGGTATGTAAGGAAACAAAACTATCATGAACTCCAGAGTATGAACACTAACTGAGTACCCATATACATGTATTGTTTCTGAGTCAAAAAGTCAAAATACAACTAAAAGATGAATCCTGAAATCCCCGCAATCCAGTCGGCTTAGGCAAAGCCGTCAGAGTACTGCATGTATGAGAACTCGTCCTGGTCCTCATCGTAGTCAGGCTCCGCCTCCTGAATCGATGTATCATCTATACCTATGACAGAGTCTGGTTGGTGTGAACAACACCATCCCGTAACGTGGGAGTGAGTAGCTAACTCAATGGAACAATAAAGCATAAGTTATCATGTTATCAATTCAGTCAAGCAGTAATGATAAAGCAGTAAAATCAGACAATCCTAACTACTCTTATTAAATGCAAGTATGAAATGACATGATGAATGCCCTTGTCAAACCACTCTCAAGCGACATCGTCTTACGTTCGCGAATGCGTTCATCCCTCAGTGCTCCACATCTACTAGGCACATGCAGTGTGATGATGAGCATGGTTACCGAGTAATTATTAGTCCATTTCAAACAGCAGTATTGGGAAACTAAGGTACCTCCCTTGTATCATTCCCAAACATGATCCATTCTAGGGTCGTCAGTCCTAGTTAATCTCAGACGATGATGTGTTTTTTAAGTCACTACAAAGGCTGCCAGGGCTGTTACGCACAAAGGTTACACCACTCCCTCATCACCTTTTTAACGGTTCATCACTATACAGATACAGGCCTAGTCCATACTCTATGTACTGCGCAAGACTCGTCGCCTCACCGCAAATTCAGAGTATGCTCGAGATCACTACAAAGGGCTCGTCACCAATCAGTGTAGGCCGACAGCTCGAATATAGTGTCCCATACCATCATAATTTGCTCACGAGTCTGGTTGCTCACTGGTCACTACCGGGAGGCACGTGGCCCCAGCGTAGGCCGACAGCTCGACCACGGTGTCCCATACCACCATGCTCGGCTCATAAGTCTTAGCGGATCGAGGTACCATGGTTAACGGGATTCCACTGGTAAGTTTGGTACCTTAGGTTCAAGCAGTAGCGACCAAACATGGTGAACATACATTAGACATATTGGGTTACTTGACGTGCTCGACTAGCTCGAGCGCACAACAAGTTGAACGATATGAAACGCAAAAGCACTTCGTGTGGCCAACCACTATCGCCAACCGAAGTACGACTCGGGTTCGTCAAACACATCTTTCGTGGCGACATGAATCAAAACCACGATCTCAAGTCTGCTACCGAATGTCTGGACTATAGACATAGTCCCAAACTCAATCAATCCTTACTCATAACATGTGGTGTAAAGCATAATAAACAAAGCAATTCAAGCATGTTAACAAGCATGTCATAAAGCATGTTATAAAACATGTTACAAAGCATGTTATAAAGCATATTATAGAGCACTATACAAATAGGGATATAAACACATATATTTCATAAGTAAGTGGTTAGAGTAAACAACCACATGGAGGAAATCATACATGTCTCTAAGGTAGTTGAGAACCCCATCTCAACACCTACCTAAGGCACTAACATCTAAGCACTTACTCTCACAAGCATTTTCACAAACACTTACAGTACACTATTTCAACATACATGATGTATGTTAGTAAAATATGCATTAGGGCTATCCTTTCGCCAAGCGAGTATTTTACCCATGTATATCATATTCATACAGCAAATACTCATGGCAGACACCTCTCCAAATTATATACATATACGGTACTTTCTACAATATACTATTTCTACATACATAGTGTATATTAGCAAACATGTATTATGGCGAATCCTTTCGCCAAATAAGTATTTTATCCATATAACATATATTCATACAACAAATAATCATGGCAAACACATTTCTAAAATTTATACGTATACGGTATTTCTACGTATACCTAGAGTATGTAATATTCCATATTCTACATCTTTAATCGAAATGGAAAACAGACAGGACTTTGTACATGTGCAATTACATGCAGATCATGAATATATCATTATCTGACATTGAAAGGGTTGAAAACTGTAACCTATACACCTAAATTCCTCACTTTACACCGTAGAATCACAACGAATCAGCTAGGTTCGTTAGGCTTCCGTATTCGCCAGTTTTGTAGCCTAAAGAGTGAAACCGGTTAGCTATTTCATAACTTATAACCTTCACACCGCAAAACAGATTTAGGGTTAGGGTTTCTTACCTTAAAACGAAGTCGGTATCGCCGGGAAAGCGACAAGAAAGGGGTGGTGCAACCCATGTAGTGGCTGGAAATAGTAGGAGGGAGATTCTCCCACAACTCTCTAGCTTTCTCTCTCTTTTTCTCTCTTCTTACTTAGGGTTTTTTCCAAATTCGTATGGTAGTGAGAGAGGGTGTTCTAAGGTCCTTATGTAGCCTAAAAACTCTTTGAAATAGACTTAAGGTCAAGGTATACTTAGGTTATAACCAAAACGGCGTTGTTTCAGCTCAACGGAGGATTTCTGGCTGGCCTCCTTGAGCCAAAAGTCAGACTTAAGCTCACCAACCATGGATACAGGTAAAGTTAAGTTTTCGTTTCAGTCGGATTCCCAGATCACGCGTGGCGGACCAGTTTCAATTCAACGGTCAGCGGGTCTCGATCCGAAATTCAAAGTACATGTAAATGTTTGTGAAATTTTTCCTGATTCGAGGGTGTATTTGGGTCAGATTCTGACGGTCTGGTTGCTTATAAAATGTCCGCAAGCGACACGTGCCAGATCACTATTCAAGATATTTATTTTGTAAAGAAAACATGGGTTTTCACACTCTCTCGCTCCGGACTCGAGCGAACAGCCGTGGGACATTGTCTGGATTTGATTTCCGAGATGGTTGTCAAGCCCAGCGAGGCGGTCCTAATTCATTAACTTCGTATTATTCGGACTCCCGATGTGCAGTCTAGACCTGATACGGAGTTTCTATGTGTTCCCGAGAGCAGTCGGGTAATGAGTTTGATCCTAGACTTTAGGGTAACCTAGCGTCAATGATTCTACAAGTTTTGGGTCTTGCAGATCGTATTTAAAGCGATTCCAACAGATTTCATGGCTAATCTAGTTTAGCACTTAGTTAACTTTGTCAAATTTCTAAAGGATTTAATCCTAATGATTTCTGGTCGAGGTGGTACTCGAGCCCTTGTACGAAAAATTTTGAGCCGTTACAATTTACCCCTCCCTTAAACAAAAATTTCGTCCTCGAAATTTGTACTTTTTCGTACTCCTCGAGAATCTGAGGGTAGTTCTTTCTGACCTCGGCCTCTGTTTCCTACGTAGCTTCCTCCTCTGAATGATGCATCCATAGTACCTTCACAAGTGAAATGACCTTACTACGCAGTACCTGCTCCTTCCTGTCAAGGATACGCGTCGGACACAGCTCATACGTAGCATCCTCGCTCAGCTGTACTTGCTCCCATCTGTGATATGTGAAGGATCAGGAATGTACTTCTTCAGCATAGATACATGAAATACGTTGTGTACAACAGCAAGTGGTGTGGACAAGGCGAGACGATATGCCACATCACCCACTCGATCCAGTATCTGAAACAGACCGATAAACCTCGGTGTGAGCTTTCCCTTCTTCCCAAACTGATGGACTCCCTTCATAGGGGAAACTCGGAGGAATACATGATCTCCGACCTCGAACTCAAGCGGTCGCCGCCTCGTATCGGTGTAACTCTTCTGCCTGCTCTGCGCTGTAAGAAGTCGACGCCTGATAATGTTGATCTTCTCTGAGGTCGCCTGTATCAAATCCGGCCCAATCAGACTACGCTCACCAACCTCAGCCCAACAATGCGGTGCTCTGCAAGGGCGACCATACATGGCCTCATATGGCGCCATACCAATACTCGCCTCTGAGCTGTTGTTGTAGGCGAACTCTGCATAATGAAGACAGTCATCCCAACTGTCCTTGAAATCCAACACACATGCTCATAACATATCTTCCAGAATCTAATTCACCTTCTCTGTCTGCCATCAGTCTGAGGATGAAATGTTGTACTGAACTTCAACTTCACACCCATTGCTTCCTGGATACGAGTCCAAAAGATAGATGTGAACCGAGTGTCTTTGTCCGACACGATCTCTAAAGGAACTCCATGCAGACGGACGATCTCTCTGATGTACAATCTAGCCAGCTCATCTGCAGAGTTTGTGACTCTAATAGAGAGAAAATGGGCCGATTTGGTCAACCGGTCCACAATCACCCAAATGGAATCATGTCCCTTCCTCGTCTTCGGCAACCCGACATGAAATCCATGGAAATGAAGTCCCACTTCCATTCTGCTATGGGCATGGGCTGAAGCAGTCCAGGAGATCGGTGATGTTCCGCCTTGACCTGCTGGCATGTCAGACAACAGGAAACGAACTCAGCGATGTGGGCCTTCATGTTATCCCACCAATACGACCGTCTCATATCTTGGTACATCTTCGTGCTACCAGGATGCATCGCGAGCTTCGTATTGTGAGCAGACTCGAGAAGCTCCTGTCTCAAGTCAGGAATATCAGGAACACATAGGCGGCCATGGAATCGTAGACCCCCATCAGAACCCACTCTCCACTCGGAGTCCCCGGCGTCGCTAGCTTGCTTTCGAAGCTCAGACAGCCACTCATCGCCCTTTTGGGCCTCAATGATCCTGTCGTCAATAAGTGGTCGCACCCGAACGTGCGCAACACACTCAAATGGCTCCTCTATGGTGAGTATCTGCTCGAAGTCCCGCACGAACTCAACCATGTCCCACTCTGCTATCATCAACGGAGCCGCAAATGTTATAGCCTTCTTGCGGTTCAACGTGTCTGCCACAAGGTTCGCCTTGCCAGGATGGTAGGAAACCTCAAACTTGAAGTCCTTCAAGGTCTCCATCCATCGGCGTTGTCTCATATTCAAGTCTCGCTGCGTGAATATATACTTAAGGCTCTTGTGGTCGCAGAAAAGCTCGAACTCCTCTCCGTAGAGGTAATGTCTCCATAGCTTCAATTCAATGCAAAGATGACACCAGCCAACTCCAAGTCGTGTGTAGAGTAATTCTCCTCGTGCTTCCTTAATTGTCTCGAGGCATACGAAATCACCCTGTCCTTCTGCATAAGGACACAACCTAAACCAACGCGAGACGCGTCAGTGTATATCGTGTACTTAACCTCTTACTCTGGCAATACTAGCACAGGGGCGAACGTCAACCTGTCCTTCAGCTCCTTGAAAGCTGCTTCCGCCTTCTCATTCCAGGCGAACTTCAGGTCCTTCGGTGTTAACTGAGACAACGGCCTGGCAATCTTCGAGAAATCCCGAATGAAGTGACTATAATACCCTGCCAGACCAAGGAAACTCCTCACCTCGATAACCAAGCCATGCTGCTGCCAATCCTGAGCCGCTGCTACCTTAGCAAGGTCCACTGCTATCCCATCCTTGGACACCACATGCCCGAGGAACTTGACTTCCTCCTGCCAGAAGTCGCACTTCTTATACCATGCGAACAACTGGTTCTTCTTCAATGTATCCAACACTGCTCTCAGGTGCTCCTTGTGCTCCTCCCGACTCGTAGAGTATATCAGGATATCATCAATGAAGACGATGATGAATCGGTATAGGAATGGCCGAAATACCTGGTTCATTAGGTCCATGAACACGGTCGGTGTGTTCGTAAGGCCGAACGACATCACTAGAAACTCGTAGTGCCCAAAGCACGTCTTGAAAGCTGTCTTCTACACGTCCTCATCTCTGACGGGCAACTGGTGGTACCCCGACTGCAAATCAATCTTCGAAAAATACTTCGCCCCCCTCAACTGATCAAACAGATCATCTATCATGGGCAAAGGATACTTATTCTTCACAGTGACATGGTTCAACCTACGGTAATCAATACACAACCGTAGTGAGCCATCATTCTTCTTCACAAACAGTACATGTGCTCCCCAGGGGGACACACTAGGTCGTATAAAACCTTCTCTACTAGCTCGTCAATCTGTCTCCGCAGTTCCTCCATCTCACATGGAGGCATACGATAAGTCGGCAAAGAGATAGGTGTCGCACCAGGAGTAAGATCAATGGTGAAGTCGATCTCGCACCGAGGTGGCAAACCAGGAATCGTCTTAAACACATCTGTAAACTCCCGAACCACCAACGTATCTTCTAATGTCGAACCATCAATCGGCGCTAACAAAGCAATATAACACTCAACACGGCAGGGCCAACTGACCTGCACTGGAAACGTGAAAGCTGTGCCGTCAGATCCATAGGCCGTCACAACCCGAGTATCACAATCTATCTCTGCCCTCATCTTAGTGAGCCAGTTCATACCGAGGATAATGTCGTAGTGCCACAGTGGAGCAACAATAAGGTCGACGAGCACTGTCCTGCTACCCAAATTCACGGAGCAACCCTCACACACCCGTGTGACATCCGAAAAATTCCCAGTAGCCGTAGCGAGTCTCATTCCCTTCGCGGGAGTAGTATGTAAAGCTAGACGCTTAACCGCCGCACATGAAATGATGGAAGTAGTGGACCCAGTGTCCACCAATAAATAGACAGGAGTACCTTAAACATGCGCAGTGACCTCGAAGGCCACAGGTGACGTCTCTGGTTCCTCTGCTGTAAGCGCATGAACATGTGCCTGCTGAGATCGGTTAGGCTGAGGTACCATGGGCCTTTGAGGCGGCCTGAAGTGTGATACAGTAGGTCGGAAGGAAGGATGAGCAGGGACAGTCTGTAGAGGTGGAGCTGATATGGCCTGAGGGTGGGGACGATCCAGCCTCTGCGGTGGTGAGAACCCGCTAGCCCTCATCCATGAAAAACAACTCTCTGCGGGATAACCCAGCTTCCCGCAGAAAGAATAGGTCACTCCTGGGCGCCGCATCGGAACTACTGGCACCGCGGCCCTGAGGGGAGAGTCGATGCGAGGCCTCTTTCCTAAGAAAGGCCTGTTCTGCATCTCGCGTCGTGGCATCGTAACCATAGCACCACGAGAACGTGTCAGCCGATCAACATCCTGCTCGGCCATCATAGACATATGAACCAGTGCCGAATAAGAAGGTATACTGATACAGCACATCTTCGACCGTATATCAGGTCACAAACTCCCAAAAAATCAGCACATCCGCATCTGCTCGTCAACAAGGATAGTCGGGACAAAGCGGCCCAACTCGGTGAAGCGATGCTCGTACTCTATGACTGTCATGCCTCCCTGCCTGAGGCGTAAAAACTCATCCTCCCTTTCGTGTCTATAGGTCTGCGGGTAATACTTCTCGTGGAACCGGAATTCAAATGCCTCCCAAGTCCACACATAGTCCTCTGCGACAGACCGCAGCATGCTGTCCCACCACAGACTGACCTCCCTCTCGAACATGAAAGTGGCCAACTCGACCTGTTCTGCCTCAGTACAGTGCAGCATCCATAGCATCTTGGAGATGCGGTCCAGCCAAAACTCAGCCTCGTCGGGTCTGTGAGAACCCATGAATGTGGGAGGCCTCAAGCGCTGGAATCGCTCCAGTAGGCCACGGGTACCAACATCTCCAGTAGGGGGTACATAAGGCGCAGGGGGAGGTGTAGCCTCAGCCTGAGCAGGAGGCTCTGCGGTCTCAGGCTGTGTAGATGGTGAAGGTGGAGCCGCACTGCCACCCTGAGCCGATAAAACTGCGAGAAGCTGCTGATGATGCTGCTGCATCAGCATCATCATCTGCTCAAACCTGTCAGGAGGTGAAGCAGCCTGTGGGTCATGCTGTGAAGATGAGGATGCCCGGTGCTGCTCGCGAACCAGGGGTGTATAAGGTGGTAGCCCACCAGTAGGACCAACAGGAGGCTGATCAGAGCCAGAACCCTAGCCCGTAGGACCACCCCTGCGGGAAGGAGTCTGGTCCATAGAGTCCGTAAGCAAGAGGGGTGTCGTGCTCCGTGTATACTTCAGCGGCATGCCCTATACAACATAGGGTGCAACTTATGTGAGATAAAGCATAGCAACACATTATTTAAGCACTTAAAGCATTCCACACATCTCATAGCAAAACAGGCTACATGTTTTTCATTTACCCAAAATTGTCATAATACATGGAATACAAAGATACATGAATCATGACAGAATTTACATGCAAGCCAATTACATCCACAACATCAAACACTTAAAACATATTACTAACCACTAGATCATCAACATGGAAACATAAACCGCCTAATGCGGTAACCAAAAACAACCACAAACAATAACTTAGATGACTAGACATCCAAGTCAGGCGATGGAGGAGGGGCATTCTTGTCTTGTAGATAACACAGGATGGCCTTCAACATGCGAGACACCTTGCTGAGCTTGGTTCGGACCTGCCCGACTTCCTGTTGCTGGGCGGCTTGGCCCTCCTCAAGACGGGCTAAACGCGCATCTATGGCAGCCCGATCGATGCCCTGTTCCTGAGCCGCAGGAGGTGAACTCTCCTCTGTGTCCTGGGCTTCAGGTTCGTCTTCATCTTCTTCAGCTTCACTTCCATCCTCACTCTTGTCTCCTTCACTCTCAATCTCATCCTCACTCTCCACATGCCGAGCCCGTCATCGCCGCACCCCAAGTTCCATCTGATGGAGAGTACTCTCATCGATTTGGTGGATCGGTACTGGCCTTTCCACCCCTAAACTGTAGCCATACTCCCATGCAATCCTACATATGAGTCGGCCAAAGGGAAGCGAATCAGAGCTCATGGTGGAGCGTGAAATATTCACGATCTGTCGCAACACGATGTAGGCACGCACAAGTTCGCCCCCTGCCCCACTTGGTACAGAAAATCTACCATGAGTCGCGTGCACTCGCTGCTATTACTGTGCCTGGGGTAGAGGTTGTATGTGAAGATATGATGTAGTAGGTGGAAGTCATCTGACATGTGGGATGCTAGCAGGCTTTTGTTCGGCTGCCACTCAGCCAGTCGGCCACCACAAAGGTAACGAGTGAGACGATCCCTTTCACGAACAGTCCCCAAATTCTGCTCGTTAGCATGTATGTCACCAAGAGGCATATTCATAAGCTACGCAATCACTCTTGCATCAATAGTGACAAACAGATCCACCCCAACCAAGAGCCATAACTGCAAGGGTTCCAGTGTGGGCTCACGAATGTTGGCGTAGAAGGCTCTGACAGTGCCAGGATTGGCGCGACCTTTGACCTCAAATAGCGGACCCCAGTGAGCCGCCTCCACTTGCTCGAACAAAAAGTATTTCCCGAAGAGCCGACCACCACCTGGGCTTCAAAAAGAACTCTACGGTCCTCATAAACTCCATGAGGTAGTGCCGCCAACTAAGCCAGTTCAGTAGGGATCCGGGGATCAAGGTCCCGCTTCGTTCAAAATTCCCGGGCAAAGCTCGAGCTAGTGGCAATGTCTCTCGGCCGCCTTGATCGTGTAGAGTGACTAGGCCCAGCCTCATCAACGGTGCTCTTTCTCTTGCCCATCAGAGAGAGGATGGTGGAGATGGAGAAAATGACCGTAATGACGTCAAAAAGGGCCATGGAAAATGAAGGAAATGAGAGAAGGAGCTGGAAATATGGGTTCTCCACGGATAGGAGGCTCAACAGGTTTTGTAAAAGCCCTAAAGACAGTGAATGGAGAAGGAAAATGGAGAAGTAGGATGGCTTAGGGAGCTTGCATGATTTTAGAGCTTCAAAGGGGCCGTGTAGGAGTCCAAATGAGAGAAACGGAGAGAAAATGGAGGAGAGGACTATCGTGGACGATGGGAAAGGGTAGGTTGTGGTTGAAATCAACAGGGAGGACGATTGGAAAGGCGATTTGCGAGAGAGGGCAGCAATGCAAGAGGGAAAAACGGCTTGGAGAGGGAGTTTGTGAAGGAGGTGTGGTTTTGGGTGATGAAAATATGATGGGATGGGTACCAGGGGGTTTATAAAACTCCCAAAGACGATCGGCCCAAGCCACGGGCCCAGCCCAGCTAGGAAAGTGGCGAGGCCTCGCCGACCGAGCGAGGGCCTCACTGAAAAATTTTAGGTTTTTCAAAAGGGGGCCCCATGGGCATGTTCCTCCAGTCCCCTAGGCCTCAAAAAACAATGGGTCCCATCCTGGGTACCACTGGATTAGCGTGGGTAGGCCCCCGACCCCGATTCGCTCTATTTCAGGCACTTTCGGGCACTTTTGGATACATACTGACATTTACAGATTTTTGACTGCTGGGATAAGGTGTATTGTGATCTAGACACGTCAATAGACGGTCTAGAAGTGATTTGGGATCGACACGTGCGATCAGGATCGAGTACGAACTCGATCAAAATGCCTATTTTCGATGAACTTCGCCAAATGGCGAAATCAGGAAAACCTAGGACTGTTTCAATATTTTTCTCGCACCCTCCTAGGTTGTAATGCGTCAGCATACATTGTGGGAACATAACTCAGGTCCGGTTTAATCAAAATCATGCTCTGATACCAACTTGTAACGCCCTGAAATTCGGGGGTCGAGTATGAACTCAGCTCCTGAGTTCCAACGCATCACTTATGCAACATAGATAATGGTGATTAAATGTTGTCTGTATTAGAGCAATAAACATGAGTGAGATTATACCAATACAGTAATTCATACTCTAGATCAGTTGTATAAAGGCAAGCGGAAGACTGAAATTGTATATATAAGGTATGTAAGGAAACAAAACCATTATGAACTCCAGAGTATGAACACTAACTGAGTACCCATATGCATGTATTGTTTCTGAGTCAAAAAGTCAAAATACAACTAAAAGATGAATCCTGAAATCCCCGCGATCCAGTCGGCCTAGGCAAAGCCGTCAGAGTACTGCATGTATGAGAACTCGTCCTGGTCCTCATCATAGTCAGGCTCTGCCTCCTGAACCGATGTATCATCTATACCTGTGACAGTCTGGTTGGTGTGTACAACACCGTCCCGTAACGTGGGAGTGAGTACCTAATTCAGTGGAACAATAAAGCATAAGTTATCATGTTATCAATTCAGTCAAGCAGTAATGATAAAGCAGTAAAATCAGACAATCCTAACTACTCTTATTAAATGCAAGTATGAAATGACATGATGAATGCCCTTGCCAAACCACTCTCATGCGACACCATCTTACATTCGCGAATGCATTCATCCCTCAGTGCTCCACATCTACTAGGCACATGCAGTGCGATGATGAGCATGATTACCGAGTAATTATTAATCCATTTCAAACAGGAGTATTGGGAAATTAAGGTACCTCCCTTGTATCATTCCCAAACATGATCCATTCTAGGGTCGTCAGTCCTAGTTAATCTCTGACGATAATGTGTTTTCTAGGTCACTACAAAGGCTGCTAGGGCTGTTACGCACAAAGGTTATATCACTCCCCCATCACCTATTTAACGGTTCATCACTATACAGATACAGGCCTAGTCCATTCTCTATGTATTGCGGCAAGACTCGTCGCCTCACCGCAAATTCAGAGTATGCTCGAGGTCACTACAAAGGGCTCGTCACCAATCAGTGTAGGCCGACAGCTCAAATATAGTGTCCCATACCACCATAATCGGCTCACGAGTCTGGTTGCCTACTGGTCACTACAGGGAGGCACGTGGCCCCAGCGTAGGCCGACAGCTCGACCACGGTGTCCCATACCACCATGCCCGACTCATGAGTCTTAACGGATCGAGGTACCATGGTTAACGGGATTCCACTGGTAAGTTTGGTACGCTAGGTTCAAGCAGTAGCGACCAAACATGGTGAACATACATTAGACATATCGGGTTACTTGACGTGCTCGACTAGCTCGAGCGCACAACAAGTTGAACGATATGAAGCGCAGAAGCACTTCGTGTGGCCAACCACTATCGCCAACCGAAGTACGACTCGGGTTCGTCAAACACATCTTTCGTGGCGACATGAATCAAAACCACGATCTCAAGTCTGCTACCGAATGTCTGGACTATAGACATAGTCCCAAACTCAATCAATCCTTACTCATAACATGTGGTGTAAAGCATAATAAACAAAGCAATTCAAGCATGTTAACAAGCATGTCATAAAGCATGTTATAAAACATGTTACAAAGCATGTTATAAAGCATATTATAGAGCACTATACAAATAGGGATACAAACACATATATTTCATAAGTAAGTGGTTAGAGTAAACAACCACATGGAGGAAATCATACATGTCTCTAAGGTAGTTGAGAACCCCATCTCAACACCTACCTAAGGCACTAACATATAAGCACTTACTCTCACAAGCATTTTCACAAACACTTAAGAGTACACTATTTCAACATATATGATGTATGTTAGTAAAATATGCATTAGGGCTATCCTTTTGCCAAGTGAGTATCTTACCCATGTATATCATATTCATATAGCAAATACTCATGGCAAACACCTCTCCAAATTATATACATATACGGTACTTTCTACAATACACTATTTCTACATACATAGTGTATATTAGCAAACATGTATTATGGCAAATCCTTTCGCCAAATAAGTATTTTATCCATATACCATATATTCATACAACAAATAATCATGGCAAACACATTTCCAGAATTTATACGTATACGGTATTTCTACGTATACCTAGAGTATGTAAAATTCCATATTCTACATCTTTAATCGAAATGGAAAACAGACAGCACTTTGTACATGTGCAATTACATGCAGATCATGAATCTATCATTATCTGGCATTGAAAGCGTTGAAAACCGTAACCAATACACCTAAAGTCCTCACCTTACACCGTAAAATCGCAACGAAATAGCTAGGTTCGTTAGGCTTCCGTATTCTGCAGTTTTGTAGCGTAAAGAGTGAAACCGGTTAGCTATTTCATAACCTATAACCTTCACACCCCAAAACAGATTTAGGGTTAGGGTTTCTTACCTTAAAATGAAGTCGGTATCGTCGAGAAAGCGACAAGAAAGGGGTGGTGCAGCCCGTGTAGTGGCTAGAAACAGTAGCAGGGAGATTCTCCCACAACTCTCTAGCTTTCTCTCTCTTTTTCTCTCTTCTTACTTAGGGTTTTTTCCAAATTCGTATGGCTATGAGAGAGGGTGTTCTAAGGTCCTTATATAGCCTAAAAACTCTCTGAAATAGACTTAAGGTCAAGGTATACTTAGGTTATAACCAAAACGACGTTGTTTCAGCTCGACGGAGGATTTCTGGCGGGCCTCCTTGAGCCAAAAGTCGGACTTAAGCTCACCGACCATGGATACAGGTAAAGTTAAGTTTTTGTTTCAGTCGGATTCCCAGATTATGCGTGGCGGACCAGTTTCAGTTCAACGGTCAGCGGGTCTCGATCCGAAATTCCAAGTACATGTAAATGTTTGTGAAATTTTTCCTGATCCGAGGGTGTATTTGGGTCAGATTCTAACGGTCTGGTTGCTTATAAAATGTCTGCAAGCGACACGTGCCAGATCACTATTCAAGATATTTATTTTGTAAAGAAAACATGGGTTTTCACACTCTCTCGCTCCGGACTCGAGCAAACAGCCGTGAGACATTATCTGGATTTGATTTCCGAGATGGTTGTCAAGCCCAGCGAGGCGGTCCTAATTCCTTAACTTCGTATTATTCGGACTCCCGATGTGCGGTTTAGACCTGATACGGAGTTTCAATGTGTTCCCGAGAGCAGTCGGGTAATGAGTTTGATCCTATACTTTAGGGTAACCTAGCGTTAATGATTCTACAAGTTTTGGGTCTTGCAGATCGTATTTAAAGCGATTCCAACAGATTTCATGGCTAATCTAGTTTAGCACTTAGTTAACTTTGTCAAATTTCTAAAGGATTTAATCCTAAGTGATTTCTGGTCAAGGTGGTACTCGAGCCCTTGTACGAAAAATTTCGAGTCGTTACAAAAATACAGGTGGATCTCATAGTCACAAGGGTCTTCCATTACGATGTAATCATGGGCATGAACTAGCTCTCTACAATGAGAGCGAAGATCGATTGCGAGGACTGGACGGTGACAATCTACGAAGACGATAGCTCTCCCTTTACATTTCCGGTTCAGGTCAGTTATCCACAACGAGTCCTATGCTATACATCTTTAGAAGAAGGCAGTAAAGAGCTCTCACTGACACACACACACACATATCGTTAGAGACTACGTCAATGTGTTCAAGCACATACCAAGACTCCCCCCCCCCCCCCCCCTCTCGGCAGGAGATCAATTTCACCATAGATTTGGTGACGGGCACCACACCCATTTTCCTCCCAACTTACCAAATGCCTCCATATGAAATGGAGGAACTTCAGATTCAGATAGACGACCTGTTGAACATGGGTTTCATTCGAGCCAACGTATCACCTTAGGGAGCCCCAGTCGTATTAGTGAGAAAAAAGGATGGCTCCTTACAGTTGTGCATCGATTACCGAAGGTTGAATCAAGTCACTGTAAGGAATAAGTACCTATTGCCTCGAATTGATGACCTGTTCGATCAATTGAGAGGTGCCCAGTACTTCAAAAAATTGACCTACAATCCAGATATCACCAATTACAAGTTAGAATAGAGAACATGCCAAAATCGACGTTCAGAACCAGCTTTGGACACTATGAGTTCTTGGTCATGCCTTTCGGACTCACAAATGCGCTAGCTATGTTCATGGACCTAACGAACAGGATTTTCAAACCTTTCCTGTATCGATTTATCATCGTATTCATAGATGACATCTTAATATACTTCAAAGGTCGTAAGGAGCATGAGGAACACTTGCGAACGGTTTTAGAAACGCTCAAGCGAAACAAGTTGTATGCTCAGTTCCGAAAGTGTGACTTCTGGAAGGAGGAAGTTAAATTCCTGGGCCACGTGGTGTTTAAGGAAGGCATCTCCATGGACCTAGCCAAAGTAGCGGCGATACAAGACTGGAAGCGGCCCAGCTCGGTTATTGAGGTCAGGAGCTTCTTAGGATTGGCAGGATATTACTGCTGATTTAACAAAGATTTTTCAAAGATAGCTCGACCCTTGTCTCAGCTCATCAAAAAGGATCTTAAATTCGCCTAGAATGAAAGGGCGGAAGCAGCCTTCGTAGAGTTGAAAGAGAAATTGACTTCGGCCCCAGTACTCATTTTGTCTAAGCAAGGGGTCAAGTACACCATCTACACAGATACGTCTCGTGTGGGGCCGGGTTACGTCCTTATGCAGGAGGACAAAGTCATCGCCTATGCCTCTCAACAACTAAGAAAACACAAAGAAAATTATCCTACCCATGATCTTGAATTGGCGGTAGTCATCTTCGCCGTGAAGCTATGGAGACATTATCTCTACGGGGATGAATTTGAGCTCTTTTGTGATCACAAGAGTCTCAAATACATCTTCACCCAGAGAGACTTGAATATGAGGCAACGTCGCTAGATGGAGACTTTAAAGGACTTCAAGTTCGAGGTTACTTATCATCCTGGTAAGGCCAACCTAGTGGCGGACGCATTGAGCCGAAAGAAGACGTTGGAATTTGCAGCTCCATTAATGGTAAAAGAGTGGGGTATGGTAGAGTTTGTACAGGACTTTGAGCTGAAATTGATGATAGAAGAGCCATATGAAGTCGTTGCACATGTTCACGCTCAACCAATGATTGACAGTCAAATCATCGAGGCCCAAAGGGGCAATTAGTTGTTGAGAAAAATGAGAGAATTTGCAGAAGTCTGGAGTGATTCCGAATGGAGAATTGGATCTGATGGAGGTTTATGGTTTCGAGGCTGCCTTTGTGTCCCAGACCATCCTAAGCTGAAAGAAGAACTGCTAGCTAAAGCCCATAACTCTAAACTAGCGATGCACCCCGGAAGTACCAAGATGTACCGGGACCTCATGCAGAATTATTGGTGGGACAACATGAAAAGAAAAATAGCTAGTTATGTGTCTCGATGTCTTACATGTCAGCAAGTCAAGGCCGAAAAATCGTCGAACACCAGGTCTCTTACAACCCATGCCATTTACTGAATGGAAATGGAACTCATAGTTTGGACTCATATCAAGTTTGCCCAGGACGAAGAAGGGACATGATTCAATTTGGGTGATTGTGGACCGATTGACTAAATCGGCTCATTTTCTTCCAATTCGAGCTTCTTACTCTGCCAACGATTTGGCCAAATTGTACATCAGTGAAATAGTTCAGTTCCATGACATGCCTCTAGAAATCATGTCGAATCGGGACACACGATTCACCTCGATGTTCTAGGCCCGAATACAAGAGGCTATGGGAATAAAATTGAAGTTCATCACCGCTTTCCACCCACAGACAGATGGGCAGCGAAACGAGTAAATCAGATACTAGAAGATATGCTGAGAGCGTGTGCACTAGATTTCTTGGATAGTTGGGATGAGTGCCTCTGTAAGACCCGTATCCTAGCCCGTACTATTCCGTAGGCTTCCACAGTCATCCCGATCGAATTTTGGCGACCCGCGATCGACTGTCGGCATTTGCGTGCGACTTGAGACGTGTACCGCATATCTGAGTTGGCTCGACCCGAGACTTGTACCAATGCGACCGCAGCGTCGCCGCGGTTCTGATTCCGCGTCTTGCACACTGATGCGGTACCCTAGCCAGGAGATGTGGGCCTATGTTCAGTTCGATAAAACACCGTACGTTGTAAATACCGAGGGAATCTCTACAACAAGTTAAATCAATCCCATCAATCAATCAAGTACCAAATCCCATCACTCCCATCACTCACACTCATCCCAAGTACAACTACCCTCCCCAAAGTCAACCCTCCCCATCACCCATCACTCTCTCACCCATCCCTCTCTCTCTCTCTCTCTCTTTACATCACATCTCCCATCTCTCTCATCTCTCTCACCTCTCATTTCTCCCAAGCAACTCACGACCCACCCCCCCCCCCCCCATGAGAGAGAGTTTGGTGTGGCCCACCTTCCTATCTCCCATCCTCACCCTCTAAAATCAATCTCCACCGTTGAAGTCCATCCATTAGAGCTCTAGCATGCTTTGGCGGAAGGAGGAGATCAAGATCTAGAAGTGGGTGCTTCTATCTCTCTCTCTCTTTCTCATTTTTGTGTGATGTGTGGCCCACTTGGATGGACCCCGTCTTGATGTATGTCTTATCCAACCGTCCAAGTCATGTGGACCCTACCTTATGGTGGTGGAAACACACAAGTATCAGACTGATTCAAATACGGTGGGCTGCGTTCACGTGGGACCCACCTTGATGAAATGTGGGCCACATCCGTGTGGGACCCACCATGAGGTTTGTGTTATATCAATGCCGTCCAGCGTCTCTAGACGCTGGACATGGTAGAGGTATGCTAACATGGAGTGCGTATACTGATATGGTGGTGTACTAACAAGCTAACAAAAAAAAGAGAAAAAGGAAAAAGGTGTTTTTTTGGGGTGGGCCACTTTTGCAGGCCCCAAGTTGATGTATATACATAATCCACGCCGTCCATTCTATTTTTCAGATCATTTTAGGCGTTGAGCCAAAAAATGAGACCGATCCCATTATCTGGTGGGTCGTGGCATTGAGAATGCTAGTATTTTCCGTTAAAAATTGGGAAAAATGATTGCTGGGGTCCACAAGAAGCTTGGACCCACTTGAAACTTAGTTTAAACCCCTAATTTTGTGGGACACATACAATGGACGGAGTAGATCTGGTTAATGTGGGTCCCACCTAGGATAACAAAAAAAATATACATATGACAAAAAGGTGGCAAACACCTTGCTGTCATGGCGTACACGTAAAACGGGTGGGTCCCCATTAGCCCTAGTTGTGGACCCCACCGTGATTTGTGTTCTAAATCCCTAACGTCCATTTGTTGGGACCCCTTCATTGAGGCGTCGGTTCCAAACATCAGCCATGAATAGTTCTCAGATGGCCCACATCACCACCGTTTATACAAAGGTATGTTAAACCACTCGAAAATGATTGCTGGGGTCCACGTGAAGCTTGGACCCACCTGAAATTTGGTTTAAACCCTTAATTTTGTGGGATACACATAATGGACGGGTTGGATTGCACATAAACATTTTGGTGGGCCCTACATGGGACCCACTGCGGTATGTGTGGCTTACCACACTGTCCACAACAGTGGGTGGTGACACCCACTATGATGCAAGTGTTTCATTCACGTCGTCCGTCCACGGCAGTGGACGGTGGCCCCCACCATGATGCGTTTCAACCATCAACACCGTGTATTTGATGGCTCCCCTTTAAATTATGGGGTATCCCGAAAATCAGCCGTATACGGAACTCAGGTGGGCCATACCATCTAAAATCATGTGAAGACATGCCTTAAACATATAAAATCGCTTGGTGGGGCTTACCTGAATTCTGGATGTGGCTGAAAATTGGTCTGACCCCTCAGCCAGGTGGGACACACATAATGTGTGGGCTGGATTTGTGAACCATATCACTATGGGCTCCCTGGTCCACGTGACCATATCAACAGGTTGGGTGGAAATAAACATTACCGTGGGCCCCTGGCCCACGTAACCTTATGAACAGGTTGTTTGGCAAATAAACATTACGGTGGGCCCCTCCCTGGTCATGTGGCCCTATCAACAGGTTGTATGGAAAATAAACATCCCAGTGCCCCCCCCCCCCCCCGACCGTGTGACCTTGTGAACAGGTTGGGTGACAAATAAATGTTACGGTGGACCCCAGTCCCACCTGTGGTCCGTGTGACCTCACCAATAGGTTGGATGTCAAACAAACATTTCGGTGGGGCCCAGGCCCACCCCAAATCTGACTGACCTTATGAACAGTTTGGATGTAAAATAAATATCATGGTGGGCCCCTATGACCTTGTCAACGGGCTGGATGGAAAATAAATATTATGGTGGGCCCCGCATGGAGCCACTGATGTATATTTTCTAATCCACACCTTCTATTGGTGTGGGCCCCACTATGAGGCATGTACTTTATCTATGACGTCCATCCTTCTAAGGTCTTGGAAATTTAATGGTAAAAGCTATTACCACCACTTATATTGGGTGTGGCCCACTTTGATATATATGAGGCACATGTGACTAGGCCCATCTTGATGTAATTGTGGTCGTTGTTGAGACCTACCTTGATATATATGAAACTCATGTTATGTGGCCCATTATGATGTATTCAAGGCCCATGGGTCGAGGCCCAATAAGGCGTATATAAGGCCCATTTCAGTGTGTGATTCCGCCATGATAAATGTATTGTATATCCGCACCATTTAGCTCGCTGGATGGTGGGACTCACCCCGATGTATGTATTTTATATCTGCACTGTCTACCAGTCTTGATGGCGCAGGGCCCGCTTACTGGATGTGCTGGGCCCGCCTACACTGTACAGGCCCACCATGCTGTGCGTGCTCCATCCATACCGTCCACTTGTGCGGCCCATCTAGATGTACGTATTTTGTATCCACACTGTCAATAATGTTGGGATAGTGCTGGACAATGTTTGGATGGCGCCAATGTACATGGATAATGTTTGGACAATGCTGATCATCGTACGTGGGCCATGGGTGTAGTGATACACATATTATACCTACAACTATTGAAATGATTTTTGGTGCGACCCATATAATGAGGCCCACCTTGATATATTTATGACCATTCATGTGGTGTATTTGAGGGCCCATGAATATGGCCCACCTATTATGTATATATGGCCTTTGTCGAGGCCAATATGATGTTTTATGATCCACCTTGATATATTTGTGGCCCATCTTGGAGGCCCACCTTGATGTATTAGTGTGGCCCATTGTGACGTATGTGGCCCATCATGATGTGTTTGGCCCATGTGCAGGCCACCTGCTTGTCTTGTTAGGTCCATGAGATGTGGCCCATTGTGATATATCCGAGGCCCATTAGTGCGGCCCATTGGTGCAACCCACTTGATGTGTACGAGGCCCATTAGTGTGGCCCATTGATGTAAGGCCCATTATGACATGTATTGGGCCCATGACGCGTGGCCCATTTGATGTGTTCAAGGCTCAGATACGTGGCCCATTTGATGCGTATAAGACCCATGTGTAGGGCCCACATGTTATGTATTTAAAGCCCATGAGCAGGGCCCACCTGAAGTGTATATATGAGGCCCATTGATGTGGCCCACTTATTATATTTGAGGCCCACGGGTTGCTGCCCATTATGATGTACTAGGGCGTATGGGTCATGGCCCATTGAGATGTATACTCGGCCCATACGACGTGGCCCATTGAGATGTGTTTTCGACCCATTTAGTTAGGCCATTATGATATATTCCTACTCATATGATGAGGCCCATTGAGATGTATACTCGGCCCATACGACGTGGCCCATTAAGATGTGTTTCCGACCCATTTAGTTAGGTCATTATGATATATTCCTGCTCATATGATGAGGCCCATTGAGATGTATTTCCGGCCCATGTGATGCGGCCCATAGCGATGTGCATTAGGCCCATGTGATGCGACCCACTTAATTTATGAGACCATTGTGTGAGGCCATGGGCCCACTATATGTTTGGCCCTATGTGGGCCACTCGTTGGGAGCAATGTTGGTTAGATGTCCACATTGTTGGGTAATGACGGCCAGATGTCCACATTGTGACATTCCCTTAGGCCTTGATCGGCCGATTGTCGATTATCGATCGAGGCTTTGTCGTGGTCGATTGTCGATTATGGATGGAGGCCGATTACTGATTCTGATTTGTCGTGGCTAATTGTCAATTATCGATTGAGGCTTTATCGTGGTCGATTGCTGATTATCGATCGAGGCCGATTACCGATTCCGATTTGTCGTGGCCGATTGACGATTCCGATTGTCGGGGCCCAATGTGATGTATATGCAATCCATATTTGAGGCCTGACGTGATTGTATTCAGCCCGTGTCTAGGGCTCAATGTGATGTATATTGAGGCCTAGGTGTTGAGACCCATTATGATGCATTTGAGGGCCAGGCGAAGGAGCCCATTGTGATGTATGTTAGGCTCATCGTGATGTGTATTAGCTCTTGAGTAAGGCTCATGGTGTTGACCGTGGTGTGAGGCCATGGGTCCATTATGTTAGGCTCTTTGTGGACCATTCCTTGGGGGACAATGTTGGTTAAATGTCCACATTGTTGAGGTCGATTGTCGATGCCAGATTATTGATACCGATTATGAGTATGTGATTGCATAGCATCATGATTCATGCCCATATGCATCATCTACATGAGATGTGGTTGACCATTGCATATGTCATTGGGCAGACTATTATTAGACTCTTTGATAGGCGGAGATTCTCTCACATGAGCACACGGTATGCGCGGGATTGATACATGATTGGATTGTATGACTCTTGCATCTTGCATTATGATTACTTATGCCCTAGCGACATCGAGGCTATAGCCTCCACAGGCATGTCGTGGATGGCCAGATGGGACACCGAAAATGTTTGGTTCTAGCATACGGGCGCCATATATGTCCTTGGGTAAAAATCCCTAAACCTCCGGGCCAGGAGATCCCCAACGTCGAGACCGAGTGGATATATATGAGCACATGAGGGCCGTATACCAGTAGGTCGTGTCTCCCACTGTGTCGTGGTCGGTTGGGAGGGGGTGTGACCTTACCCGCCTGAGTGAGGGGGTAATGTCTAGGTTGAGTTTAACCAGCTTAAGGAATGAGTCCGCTATCGTCGAGTCGGGCCTGATATTGGCAGGTGGATAGTGGGGTCTCTTCCACTTACCCAGTTGTGCGCTTGGATAGGGGCGGCAAGCTGGCGTAGAGTGTAATAGACCCCGGTGATGATTCCAGAGATGAACCGTACTGATATGTGGACTTATTGAGTAGGAGTTGCATACTCATCCATTCATTCATTCACTATCCACTTGGCCTGGTGGTGTGCAACTATTTGTTACGTGTACCTTCGTGATGACTAGGATTTCGGTTGGGGCGCGCGACTGACCTGAGATCAGGAGTTTACCACATGGAGTCTGACTATCCAAATTAGGTATGAGACTAGTTTGGATAGAAGTCCATTGTGATGGACCCCATAGCCTACGATACTACGTACTACCATCCCGACTTCACACTCCAGCATGGTCATTCCATTTGCACTAATGTTGCATTACATCTGCGGCATATGGAAATTTGGGTTATTGTGCTTCTGTATTTATATGGGCTAGGTATGACCGACGCTATATATGTTACTCATCAGGAATGTATATTACATTGCATCCTTTACATCTGATATTTGGCTCTCTTTGACTCCTCATTTGCATAGTTGATTTGTATTGCGTATTCTAATATTGTATGACTCATGGTCTAATCAGCATTTCGTTTACTCCGTTATCATATGATATATGATCTTGTCAATACATCTATTTACTCTGATAATTCATAATCTTGTCAGCATTTCTATTTATTCCGACATTGTATGAGTTATGGACTATCAGTATTTCCGGTATTGTATGATTATGACATTGTATTGAATACTTGGCACTTACCTTGTGCACACACTTACACCACCCTCTAAGCTTTCTATAAGCTTATGCACGATAGATGCGTGCAGGTGGGATTCCTGTGAATCCGATTTCCAGGTTTGGGACGTGATAGCCTCCCTTATGCTGAGTTAGCCTACAAGGATAGCTTTCAAACTAGCATCGGCATGGCACCTTATGAGGCCTTATATGGGCGCTCATGTCGAGCTCCTCATTATTGGGTTGAGATTGGTGAGAAAAGCTTATTGGGGCCTAACTTAGTGTAGACAACCACCGAGAAGAATGAAATCATTAGGCGACGCCTCTTGACAGCCAAGAGCAAACAAAAGAGTTATGTGGATACATGATGAAGAGATTTGGAATTTGAAGCAGGGGGCCATGTGTTTCTAAGAATCTCACCAATGAAAGAAGTTCTACTTTTAGGAAGAAAGGGAAACTCGCTCCGCGATATATTGGGCCTTTTCAAATCCTTGATCGCATAAGGTCGGTCGCATATCGCTTAGCCTTGCCCACTCCACTCGTTAGGGTACACAATGTGTTCCATGTCTCCATGCTTTGAAATACGTCCCCGACCCCTCGCACGTCATCCGGTGGGAGCACATGGAACTCAAGGACAACGCCATGTATATCCTTAAACCCACTTAGATTTTGGACAAGAAAGAACAAGTGTTGCGGAACAAGGTGATTCCGCTAGTTAAAGTATTATGGACGCACCACGGGGAAGAAGAAGCCACGTGGGAAACTGAAACTGAAGTTTGCAAACACTACCCCAACCTACTCAAGAGTACGAACATGTACAAATTTTGAGGATGAAATTTATTTATAAGGGGGGTATATTGTAACACCCTGCCCAAATCGGAATAGTGTCCTAGGGCACCCACGTGGGAATTGGCGCGGGACTATACGATTTGACATGTGCGGGTGAATTACCGGTGAATTAATTTGAATTAAGCCACTAATGTGATACAATCTAACTACATTCATGCTGAGCATGGGCCGTAGGGCTGGTCAGGTCCAATAGTACTTGGCAGTTGCCTGTATGAACTATGTACCGCCCGAGGTAGGACAAAAAATTTCGAAACTTGGGGAGGCCAAGGTCCTCACTGGGCTTGTGGTCCATTGTAGACATCATGCTCAGATAATGCCCAGAAATGGACAAATTGTGTTGGCCAGTCGGCACTTGTAAACCGCAAGTCGCCCCACTCAAAATTAAATGGCTGAAATTTTAATCAATTGACCCTATGCCTTGAGTCAGTGAATATAAAATTTTCAGCCGTCGGATCTCTTCTAAATTCACACCGAAGGCTAGAAATATTTCCCTGCACTTACTCACAAATCTGACCCTTGATCGAGGAACGATGACCGTTGATCACAAATCGGACTATTACGATAAAATCCCGCTTCTGTTTGTGATCAAAACTTTGTCCAGCCCTTCATCGGGCCATGTGGCACATATCTCACGAATCAGATGGGCCAGGGGGCCATTAGGGCAACCCCAATAACCAGAATGGGCCCCATAGGGTCATTGGAGGCAATTACCATAGTGCAGGGCCAACTGAAATAAATTTCTGGATATTTATATACAGCCCTCTCCTCACTCCCATAAACTCCAGTAGCTGAGAGAGAGAGAGAGGGATAGAGTGAAGGGAAAGAGAGAAGGTGATAGGGTGGGTGATTGTGGGTCAGTGGTGCTTGGGGTTTGGAAAACCCCCACCTACACCTTCCATTGGCCGGAAAATGCCACCCAATCGTCGTTGGAGCAAACCTCGTTTAACCTGAGGTAAGATTGAGCTCCAATCCATCCTCATCTAGTTTCTAGAACATGCATGCAATTTACCCTACTCCATGTAATGCGGGCCCCGACACGTCGAGTTGCGACCCGCCGCGTTTAGGACGATTTTAGCGACTTCCGGTCAACCATAGGTGCTACCATTATCTTAGTGCCAATTATGGTGCTTAGTGTATTTAGTGATAGTGTTGGTTGGTTCATTGCTATTGCATTTTGCTGGAATTTATTTGGAATGCTGTAACATCCCAGATTTTTGCCAACCTGGAATTAGACGTCCTTAGAGGCATGGGTCAATCCTAACACGGTTTTACTTCCCAACGCTCAATTAAAGCCTCAAATCCTTTCAAACCATTTTCTTCACAAATCCCACCCTTCACTACCTTGTGCTTTCAATTTTCAAAGCACTTTCGCCCTAGACACTAACTTAAACTAGCTAAGTAGTAAACTTGGATCACTTTATATACAAACTACAAAGGCCTAAGTACCACCTCAGACAGAAATCTTACAGGACTAAATCCTTTAGAAATTAGGCGAGATTTAGCTAGTGTTAAACTAGAGTGCCTGTGAAATTAGCACCAATCACTTTAAATACGATCTGCAAGACCCAAAACTTGTAAAATCATTGACGCTAGGTTACCCTAAAATCTTGAACAATCTCATTACCCGGCTGCTCTCGGGAGCATCTCGAAACTCCGTATCGGATCTGGACCGCACGTCGGAAGTCCGATTAACATGAAGTTAAGGACTTAGGACCGCCTCGCTGGGCTTGACAACCATCTCGGAAATCAAATCCAGATAGTGTCCCAGCGCTATTCGCTTGAGCTCGGAGTGAAGAGTGTGAGAAATGTAAATTAATTCAAAATAAATATCTTGAATAGTAATCTGGCACCACTCGCTTGCGGATCAGTATTAAGCAACCAGACCGTCAGAATCAGACCAAATTACACCCCTCGGATCAGGAGAAATTTCATACACATTTACATGTACTCGGAATCTCCGATCGAGATCCGCTGACCGTTGAACTGAAACTGGTCCGCCACGTTGATCTGGAAATCCCACTGAAACGAAAACTTAATAGAACGTAGATCCAGCGTTAGTGAGCTTAAGTCCGACCTTTGGCTCAAGGAGGCCCGCCAGAAACCCTCTTTTGAGCTGAAACAATGCCGATTTGATTATAATGTAAGTATACTTGAACATAAGTCTATTTCGGTAATTTTTAGGCTATATAAGGACCTTAAACCCTCTCTCATGGCAGCCATACGAATTTGAGATTGAGAGAGAAAAGAGAGAGAAAGAGAGAGAAAGTGTGGGAGCAGTGGGAGAATCTCCCTGCCACTCTTCCCTGCCGCTATTCGGGCTCCACCGCCTGATTCTCATCGCTTTCCCGGCGTTTCCGGCGTCATTTCTAGGTAAGAACCCTAACCCTAATCTGTTTTGGGGTTTAGACAGTTGTAGGTTGTGAAATAGCTAACCTATTTCGTTCTATAGGTTGCCAAACTGCCGAATACGAAGCTTAGCAAACCTATCGACTCCGTTACGATTCTACGACAAAAGGTGGGAC
Source organism: Magnolia officinalis (assembly GCA_021015155.1). Taxonomy (NCBI): domain Eukaryota; kingdom Viridiplantae; phylum Streptophyta; class Magnoliopsida; order Magnoliales; family Magnoliaceae; genus Magnolia; species Magnolia officinalis. Next base: position 45,178 of record JAJHSJ010000868.1, read on the forward strand.
TTTAGGTGTATAGGTTATGGTTTTCAACGCTTTCAATGTCAGATAATGATAGATTCATGATCTGCATGCAATTGCACATGTACAAAGTGCTGTCTGTTTTCCGTTTCGATTAAAGATGAAAAATATGGAATTCTACATACTCTAGGTATTTGTAGAAAGTACGGTATACGTATATTTTTTGGAAATGTGTTTGACATGTTTATTGTTGTATGGATATACGATATATGGATAAAATACTTATTTGGCAAAGGATTCGCCTAAATACATGTTTTACTTATATACACTATGTATGTTGAAATTGCGTATTCTAGAAAATACTGTATACGTATAAATTTTGGAGATGTATTTATCATGATTATTTGTTGTAGTAATATATTATACATGGATAAAATACTCGCTTGGCTAAAGGATAGCCCTAATACATGTTTTGCTAACATACACCATGTATGTTGTAATAGTGTATTCTAAGTGTTTGTGAAAATGACTGAATGAGTATAGAATCTCATTCGTGCTCGCCATGACTAATTGTCATGGATTCATGATTGTTGTATTGGCGATACCCCTTTGACGAAAGGATTTGCCCTAAATCACGCCACGGCCAATATACACTATATATGCTAAAATGTGTGGCCCAAGTGTTTGTGGAAATGACTGAATGAATATGGAACTTGGATTCCTGCTTGCCATGACTATCCGTCGTGGGTGTTCGCGTGTTATGATTGGGGCAACTCCCTAGTGAAAGGATTTGGCCTAATGCCTATGTGATCGACATATGTCATGTATGTTGATGTATGTTTGTTTAAGTGTTTCTTGAAATGTCTGAATGAGTAGTAGTTAGCAAATTATAACGTATAAGGGTGTTGAAATATGATTCTCAACCTCTTTTAACTATGTGTATGATCTCCTTGGATAGTTGTGTGATTAGGAATTGAACATGTGCAAACTCATGCTTGTGTTGTGCTTCATAACATGCTCAACTGCTTTATGATTTTAACTATGTAATGCATATGTTTAAATTCATATTTACGTTGTATGATCCGTCATGGGTGATGGGGGAGTGAAGCAACGAGTGCGTGCAACAGCCCTGGCAGCCCTAAACGGATAATACCAGACCTTGATTGTATGAGTTGAATCTTGATCCATTACTGCTTTATCTATCTGCAATTGATTGTGGTTGGGGCTATGATTATAGTCCAGACAATCGGTACCAGAATTGAATTCGTGGCTGTGATTCATTTGCCACGTGAGATGTGTTCGACGAACCCGAGTCGTACTTCGGTTGACGATAGTGGTTGGCCACGCGAAGTGCTTATGCACTTCATGTCGTTCAACTTGTTTGTGCGCTCGAGCTAGCCGAGCTCGTCAAGTAACCCGATCTGTCTATGTATGTTCACCATGTTTGGACGCTACTGCTTGAACCTAGGGTACCAAACTTACCAGTGAAATCCCTTAACCATGGTACCTCGATCCGCTAAGACTCATGAGCCGACATGGTGGTATGGGACACCGTGGCGAGCTGTCGGCCTACGCTGGGGCCACGTGCCTCCCCGTAGTGACCATTGAGCAACCAAACTCGTGAGCCGAATACGGTGGTATGGACACTGTATTCGAGCTGTCGATACTTACGGCGAGAGCCGAGTACGGTGAGACCTGTACTCGTGCTGACGGGCGACGAGTCCTCTGTAGTATCTTCGAGTATACTCCAAGGTCTGTGATTGGCGACGAGCCCTTCACAGCAACTAGAGTATGAGTTGAGCCGAGTACGGTGAGACCTGTATTCGAGCTGACGGCCAGCGATTGAGCCGAGTACGGTGAGACCTGTACTCGAGCTGACGGTCAGCAATTGAGCCGCATACGGTGAGATCTGTATCCGTGCTGACGGGTGACGAGCCCTTTGTGATGCCTTCGCTATGCCTCTCAAACCATAATATCGTATGAGATTAACTAGGATTGACGACCCTAGAATGGATCATGTTTGGGAATGATACAAGGGAGGTACCTTAGTTTCCCAATACTACTGTTTGAAATGGACTAATAATAACTCGGTAATCATGCTCATCATCGCACCGCATGTGCCTAGTAGATGTGGAGCACTGAGGGAGGTATGCATTCGCGAACGTAAGATGATGTCGCATGAGGGTGGTTTGGCAAGGGCATACATCATGTCATTTCATACTTGCATTTAATAAGAGTAGTTAAACTTGTTTGATTGTACTGCTTTATCATTACTGCTTGACTGAGTTGATAACATGTTAACCTATGCTTTACTGTTCCACTGAGTTGATCACTCACTCCCACGTTACGGGACGGTGTTGTACACACCAACCAGATTTGTTGAGTTTCAGGTGATGGCGATGCTTGTGAAGCAGAGCCGGACTACTTCTATGATGATGGAGGAGTTCTCCTATCTGTATCTCTCTCTGAGCAGGTCAATGAAGACCTGATATTGTATTGACGGGGCTATGGTACTTGGGATAGGAGACATTACACTTCCTCACATTTGGTATATTTTAGAACTGTACTTGTAATTATTTAACCTGGTAATGTTATCACACTCTGGAGACTCATCATAGTTTATATATTTTATCTATCTATCACAGTCTTCCGCTTGCAAATTTAACTGTCTCTGGAGTATGATATGCTGTTTTGGCTTAATCTAACTCATGTTCAATGCACGAATACAGTCAACATTCAATCATCATTCATTTTGTTGCATAAGTGATGTTCTGGAACTCGGGAGTTGAGTTTATGCTCGACCCCCGATTTTCAGGGCGTTACAAATGCATAATTGGGACTATAGGTCAGGGATTTCCTAAAA